>PVIY010034416.1:0-27142 GCA_004026745.1 Myrmecophaga tridactyla
AGCCGGTCTTTGACATCACTTAGAATTCCTCCACCTCTAAATCCTACTATTAAATCAGTCTCCTTCTATATCCCACTCCCACTTTTTCCAAACCTAGTCCCTTCATTTATCCGCACTCCTATCTAACTGATATGAATTGAATCATGTCCCCACAAAAGACATGTTCAAGTCGTAATCCCTGGTCATGTGGCTACGAACCCATTTTTAAATAGGATCTTTGAGGATGTTAATAGGTAAGGTAAGGCCAAACTGAATCAGGGTGGGCCTTAATTAAATATGACTGGAGTCCTTATAAGTAGAGGAAATTTGAATACAGTAGTAGGAGACAGATTGGGAAACAGATGGCCATATGATGGAGTTGGAGACTGAATTATGGATTTATTGGCAAGCCACCACCAGAACCCTACAGACTTTTAGAGAAAGCATGATCTAGCTCACCCTAGATCCAAAGATATAAACAGGTTGAAAGTGAAAGCGTGGGGAAAGATATTCCAGGCAAACAGTAATCAAAAGCTGGAATGGCTAACTAATGTCAAAGTAAACTTCAACAAAAAAAAAAGTTACAAAAGACAAAGAAGAACATTATATCCCAAGAAAAGGGTCAATTCATCAGGAAGATATAACATTATAACCATCTATTACCTTGTGTTGGTTTGTAGTTATATACCCCAGAAAAATATGTCCTTAAACTTAAATCTGTTCCTATGGGTATGAATCCATTCTAAGTAGAACCTTTTGATGAAGCAACTTCAGTTAAAGTGTAGCCAACTTAATCAGGATGAGTCTTAATCCTATTACTGGAGTCCTTTATAAGCAGAATAAAATTCAAACAGAGAGAAAGCCAAGGAAGCAAGAAGCTGAAGGTCAACGGAATCCAGAAGAGAAGGGAGAGGCCGCCAGGTGTATGGCTATGTGACATAGGAATCAAAGACCAAGAATTGCTAACAGCCAGCCTCAAAATGTCAGTCTTTGGGAAGAAAGCATCACTTTTATGAGGGCTTGATTTGGACTTCTTCTAGGTTCAAGACCATAAGCCAATAAATTCCCCTTGTTTAAGCCAACCCATTGCATGGTATTTGCTTAAGCAGCCAAGGAAACTAAACCAGCATCTAAAAACAAAGCCCCAAGATATAGAAAGTGGCAGAAGAAAGAATCAGTGAACTTGAAGATAAGACAATTAAAATTATGCAATCTGAGAAGCAGAAAAACAGAAAGGATGAAGAGAAGTGAACAAGAGCCTGGGGAACTTACGGAACACCATCAAGGAGAAGAGAGAAAGAGAATGAAGTAAAAAGGATATTCAAAGAAATAATGGCTGACCACTTCTCAAATTTAGTGAAACATATAATCATACATGGCCAACATGCTCAAAAAACTCCAAATAGGCTATGCTGATTTGAAATTGTTGTGTACCCCCAGAAAAGCCATGTCCTTTAAACCTGATTCAGTATTGTAGGGTGAAAACCTTTGATTAGAGGGCGGTACAATGGTGGCTCAATGACAGAATTCTCGCCTGCCATGTCAGAATGGTTTGATTCCCAGTGCCTGCCCATGCAAAAACAAAAACAAAAACAAAAACAAAAAAAACCAAAAAACTTTGATTAGATTAGATTGCTTCCATGGAGATGTGACACACCCAACTGTGGATGTGGCCTTTCAATTAGATGGAGATGTGACTCCACCCATCCAAGGTGGGTCTTTATTAGTTTACTAGAGTCCTTTAAAAGGGGAGACATTTTGGAGAAAATATAGTTACTTCAGAACCCACAGAGACACAGACATTTGGAAATGCAGAAGCCCCACAAGACTCCAGGAGCTGAGAGAGCCAGCAGAAGCTAGACAGGAATCATAGCTGACAGAGATGCAGACATTTGGAGATGCTTCGAGTGCCAACAGAGAGCAGACACTTAGACACAGACATTGAAGACAGACAGCCCAGCAGATGTCACCATATGCCTTTCCATGAGATGCTGAGCAAGCCAGAACCCAGAGTTGTGTCCCGGAGGAGCTAAGTGAAGGTACACAAATACTTAAAAGGAAATCACTGGCATCAGAAGCTGGAAGCAATGAAAACTGGAACAGGACCAGCAGATGCCAGCCACATGCTTTCCCATGTGACAGACATCAGCCTTTCTTGAGTCAAAGTATCTTTCTCTGGATGCCTTAGTTGGGACATTTTTATGGCCTTAGAATTGTAAACTTGTAACTTAATAAATTCCCTTTTTAAAAGCCATTGCTTCTCTGGAATATTGCATTCTGGTAGTGTTTAGCAAACCAAAACACAGGGTAAACCTAAATAGACCTACCCTGTAACATTTTACAATCAAACTGTTAAACAGCAAAGATAAAGAGAGACTTCTGAAAGCTGCAAGAGAGAAGCAACATGTTATATACAAGGGGGCTTCAATAAGATTAAGTACAACTTCTCATAGGGAACCTTGGAGACAAGACAGCAGTGAGATGACATATTTAAAGTGCAGAAAGCAAATAATTGCCAACCAAGAATTCGATATCTGACAAATTATATCTAAAAAATAAGGGAGCAATTAAGACATTCCTAGATAAATAAAAGCTGAAGGAACTCATTGCCGCTAGACCAGCCCCACAAATGATGCTAAAGAGAGTTCTGCAGGTTGAAAGGAGAGGACACTAGACAATAGATTGAAGCCATATGAAAAAATAAGGATCTCTAGTAAAGGTAATGATATGGCTAAATATAAATGCCAGTACTATTGTATTTTTGTTTTTTTAACTCCACTTTTCATACCCTATGTGTTCTAAAGAGGTAAATGTATAAAATATAACTATAAAGCAGTGGTTTTAGACTCATAATGTATAAACATGTAATTTGTAACAAAAATTACAAAAAGGTTGGGGGATGGAAAGGTATAGGAACATAGCTTGTGCATACCATTGAAGTAAAGTTGGTGTCTAAGCAAATGAGAGACTTAAAGTATTAAATTTAAAGCCCAAGGTAACCATAAAGAAAATATCAGAGAATATGCAAGTTCATAGAGACAGAAATTAGGATAGGTAACAAAGGGCAGGGAGAGAGCAAGAGGTATGGGGAGTTAATGTATAGTAGGTGTGGGGTTTTTCTTTGAGGAGATGTGAAAGTTTTGGTAATGGAAGGTGGTGATGGTACCTCAATAGTGTAAATATAAGTGATTCCACTGAATGGTGTGCTTGGAAGTGGTTGAGGTGGGAAAGTTTATGTTGTATACATCTTCCCACAATTTTTTTTTAATGAGCAACTAAACAGACAATGACAATAAAATGCAATATGTGTTTCTGTATTGACTCCAATAAGGGAAGAGAGGGCCTATGGAGATATTTTAGGGAGTGTGGTGATTTAGTATTGTGTGTACCCAGAAAATCATGCTTTTAAGGCTAATCTATTCCTGTGGGTGTAAACCTACCATTAGTCAGACCTTTTGATGAGGTTACTTCAGTTAAGGCATGGCCTGGGCTGGAGTCCTTTATAAATGGGATGAATATGGAGAGAGTGAGAGAAAGCCATGGAAGCAAGAAGCTGAAAACAACAAAACCCAGAAGAGAAGGGAGAGACCAATAGATGCTGCCATGTGAACTGTCATGTGGCAGAGGACCCAGGGATTACCAGCAGCCAGTCTATGTGAAGAAAGCATCATCTTAATGATGGCTTTATTTGAACATTCTCACGACCTCAAACTGTAAACCAATAAATTCCCGTTGTTAAAAAGCCAACCCATTTTATGGTATCTGCTTTCAGCAGCCTAGGAAAGTAAAACAGGGACAAATGAAAAACTTGGAAAATGCACTGTAAGCTTGATATCAATGTTAAATTTCTTGAACAATAACTGCACTTAGGGTGTTTACATTAGTGAATAGATGTATTAGACAGGCTTCTCTAGGGAAACACAACCAACAGGAGATAACTGTAAATATGAGATTTTATAAAAGTTTCTCATGTAACTGTGGGGATGCATGAGTTCAAATTCTCATAGGACACACCATAAGCTGACAGTTCCAATGAAGGTCTTCAATGACTCCCCCCAGGAGAAGCTGACTGGCTAAAGTATCCTCTTATTGGTGCCTTAATTTGGACATTTTCAGGCCCTTAGAACTGTTAACTTGTAACTTAATAAATCCTCTTTTAAAAAGACAATCCTTTCTGGTACATTGCATCCCAGCAGCTTTTGCAAACCAAAACAGATTTTGGTACCAGGAGTGGGGTGCTGTGGTTTGTAAATACCAAACTTGTTGGGATGGCTTTTCACATGGATAAGGGGAAGATTCTGGAAGAAGTGTGAGAAGGTGAATAGGAAAGGCAAGGGTTCTTTTGAAAAGACTGTTGGTAGAACTATGGACACTAAAGTTTCATACAATGAAGCTATAGACAGAAATAATGAATAGGACATTGCAAACTGGAAGAAAGGCAACCCTTACTTTAAAATAGAGAATTTGGCAAAATTGAGTCCTGATGTTAGATGGAAAGTAGAATTTGAAGGTGACGAGCTTGGATAGCTAGCTGAGAAAATTTCCAACCTAAATGTGGAAAATGCAGTCTGGCTTTTTCTTACAGCTTACAGTAAAATGTGACAGGGAATACATTCCCATTATTTAAGCCAGCCCATTTCATGGTATTCAGTTAAGCAGCCTAGAAAACTAAAACAACTGGATTCAAAGCCAGACAAAGATATCACAAGAAAAGAAAACTGCAGACTGATATCCTGCATGAATACAGATACAAAATCTTCAACAAAACATGAGCAAACTGAATCAGACAGCATATTAAAAGGATTACATACCATGACCAAGTGGTATTTATCCTAGGAATGCAAGGATGGTTCAACATACAAAAATCAATCAATGTATACACCATATTAATAGAATAAATTGGAAAAACACATCATCAACTCAATTGATGAAGAAAATGCATTTGGCAAAATCCAACACCCTTTCATTATAAAAACACTCAACAAACTGGTAATAAAAGAGAACTTCCTCAAACTGATGAAGGATATCTACTGAAAAAACCCATCATCATTATTTAATGGTGGAAGCCTAAAAGCTTTCCCACAACCCAATTATAAAATGGGCTAAAGATATGAATAGACATTTTTCTGAAGAGCAGATACAGATGGCTAAAAAACACATGAAGAGATGCTCACTTTCATTAGCTATAAGGGAAATGCAGATATCCACTCACACCCATAAGATGGCTGCTATTAAACAAACAGGAAACTACAAATATCGTAGAGGATGTGGAGAAATTAGGATACTCTCTCAGCCACTGATATTTTATTTGTTTCACTTCTTTCCCCCTTTTGTTCAGGATGGAATTGTTGATCCCACTGTGCCAGGGCTGGATTCATCCCTGGGAGTCATCTCCCATGTCACCAGGGAGACTTTCACCCTTGGATGCCATGTCTCACTTAGGGGGCAGGGCAATGATTTCACTTGCAGAGTTGGGCCTAGAGAGAGTGAGACCATGTCTGAGTAACAAAAGAGGTCCTTTAGTAGTAACCCTTAGGCATGCCTATAGGTAGTCTAAGCTTCTCCGCTACCTACATAAGCTTCATAAGAGTAAGCCTCATGATTGAGGACATAGCCTATTATTTGGGTGTCCCTACAGTTTGACACAAAATCAGGGGATTCCCTGATAGTAAGGTTTAATAGTTCCATATTCTTTCTCCCATCCCTCAAGGGACTTTGCCAATACTTTTTGATTATCTGTTTAATATATTCTAGGACGTATCCAGGCATTACAATAATCTATATGGGATTAAAGGACCTCTTTCTTATTCTGGGCTCCCTGTGTTTCAATTGTTCAAATAAGCTGTATAGATCAGTTGAGTACATGTATAGAATAATGTAAATGTACAGAAAAATAATGTAAATGTATAGTAAATGCACAGAAAAGGTGAAAGAATAAGAATAATGTAAAGAGCAGCTTTAGAATGGTTAAAATCCAAAAAGCTGACAATACCAACTACTGGTAGGAGGTGGGACAGCAGGAACTTCCGTTCATTGCCAGTGGGAATTCAAAATGCACAGACACTTTGGAAGATGATTTGGCAGTTTCTTGCAAAGTTATCTTATGATCCAGCAAGCACACTCCTATGTTACCTGCCTAAATGACTAAAATTTTAAGTCCACACAAAAACCTGCAATGAATGTTTATAGCACCTTTATTCATAAATGCCGAAAATTGGGTGCAATCAAGATGTCCCTCAAAAGACTAGCCTCTCTTAAGTTTATCTATTAAACACATCCCTCTATCCTTTAGTGTGGCACCCCTTCTCAACATGAAAAAGTCAGAACAGGCATTGCCCAAACAGCCCTATAGATTGGGAGAAAGATCAAAGGAGAAGGAGGAGGTATAACAGAGAAAATGGGATTTAACAAATGAGTATGGCAGCTGAATCATATATTAATAATCCTTCTAGCCTCTAGTGTTTTGGAGCCGCTTAGAAGGAAAAATCTGAGGTGGTGGAATGGTAGCCCATGACAAGCTCTGGGATCTGTTCTGTAACTACTTGTTGAAATGTACTTTGAAAATTATTGCTTTCTTCTTTCTTTGCTTTGAATATATGTTATATTTTACAATGAAAAAATGTTTAAAAAATAAAAGTCTCAGATGGTTACAGGCAAAAAAAAAAAAAAAAGATGTCCTTCAAAAGGACATCTGTGTACTTTCACCTAGATTACCTATTATTAACATTTTGCTCCATTTGCTTTATCATTCTCTCCTTCTCTATCTCAGTGTATGTATGTATATGTATATACATGTTTTTACTCTGTGAACCATTTGAGAGTAAACTGCATGCATTGTAGCCCTTTACTCCCAAATATTTCTTTCATAACCACAGTACAGTGATCAACTTTGGAAAATTTAACAGGTATGTAATACTTTTATCTAACTACCGTATATATTTCAGTTTTGTCAAGTGATCCAACAGTATTCTGTATAGCAATTTCCCCCCCCAGGATCAGACAGTGTAATTAGTTATCATATTTCCTTAGTTTCTTTAGTCTGTTTGTGTCTCATGAGATTAGCATTTTTGAAGAGATACATTCCCTCCTTTTTTTTTTTTTTTTTTCAGAATGTTCCTTGGATCTAATGTTTACTCATGATTAGATTTGGATCATGTATTGCATTCAATTTTTACACATTACATTTTTTACTTGAATCCAGGAAATCCAGAGCAGAACCTATTTTTCTATATTATCCCAACTAGGAATAAATAAACATCAGAGGCAACTTCAGCTCTGTAAACATCTGCAATTATACTATACTTCTAAGTGATAACCACGTACACTATATAAATATCCACAACTGTTTGTTTTTACTGAGGAGAACAATCTTTATGACATATATGAGAATGTCCTTCGTGACTTCCTAAAGAAGAAAGGACACACTGAGGTAGGAGTCATTTAGTCTAGATGCCCCCGATACAGAAGACAGTATAGAAAAATGGTTAAAGAGAGCATATATAACCTTCATTTAAGTTCCCCTAGTCATAAACAAAAATTTATTAGAGGAATATTATGAGCCAGGTTCTACCAGGAAATGGGGATTTGGCAGTGTAGAAAATAGTGAAGCATGACTGACTTAAAGATTGTTGGTTCCTGGTTTCCCTGATCAGTCTAAAACATACTCTTCTCTGTTTTCCACAAATCAGTGTGTACGGAAATTTTATCATTTTGCCACATGTGATAGTGTCAAAATTGTATGTTGTGTTTTATCATGACTATTTCTAACCAGATGAAGCTGGTAACAACCATGAACTTTTTGTAATCCCAACAGGCAGATCTTTATTGGGCCCCATAGAATACTCTCTCCTGACTAATGATTACTGGGATTATTTTAACCAAACATGCACAGAGCATGGATTCATTCTGTCCTATGCAGAGGGCTAGTTTTCAATATTTAAATAGCACACTGTCATAAAACTGCCTTCCTGGTACTTAAACATCCTTCACATTTCCCCCTCTGTGAACTATTCAGTGGCATTCCTTTACTGGTTTATTCCCTTACCTGACAATTAAATAAACTCAGTTGTGTTTTTTTGGTTTTGTTTTTTGGTAAGTTCTGGTGGTTTTTGATTTATTACCTGACGTTTGTATTGTAAAGTCCCTTCTCCTCCTCCTCCTTCTTGTACTCTTTCTCCTCCTCCTCCTCCTCCTCCTCCTCCTCCTTCTTCATCACCATCATAACCATCATCATCATCATCACTTACAGAGCATTTATTATGGGCCCCTATTGCACTATGCAGGACTTTATATGAAGATAAAATTTAATCCTGCTATTATCATTTAACAGATGGGGGAACAAGGTTTAGAGGGATTAAGTTACTTGTCCATAGTCACAAAGTGAAAAGAGACGAAAATGTGTTCAGGATGCCAAAAAATATGCTCTTAAACGCTCTGCTTTACAAGCCACAGATTACTCTGAACTACTTATCATGACTTGGTCATACAAATTGTTTATACTTACCCAATTTGTCTTCCAAAAAACAAACAAAAAAAGCAGCTAAGCCAATAATGTGTTTCTTGTTGTTCCAAATTGGTCTTCAGAGGAAAGAAGCCAGTAAACATTAAGCCCCCTAACTTTGACTGCAATACAGTAGCCCTGGGAAAAAGTTAA
This sequence comes from Myrmecophaga tridactyla, assembly GCA_004026745.1. Lineage (NCBI taxonomy): Eukaryota > Metazoa > Chordata > Mammalia > Pilosa > Myrmecophagidae > Myrmecophaga > Myrmecophaga tridactyla. Next base: position 8,633 of record PVIY010034416.1, read on the forward strand.
CTTTGACCACTTTACTAAAGCTGAGGGCAGGGAATGTTCTGAGCTTTGACCACAGTCTAGGGGCACAAAGATGACATCCACACATCCTGATAAGGCACTTTCCAGACACCGAGCCCAGCTGTTCAGATGCTCTCAGGGTAGGAAAAAGATTGAGGGTGGGCTAGGCCAGAGAAGATACTGAAACCAATCCTATCAAGTTCTCCTACCCATCCAAAAAGAAGTAGGAAAAATTCATTAGGAAAGAACTAGAGAGTTAGACAGAAGTTAGACGAGAGATTCTCAACACTATCAGAACCAAAGCTTTCTCTTTATAACCTACGTTTTGTAACATTTTACTTACTGTCCTGAAATGAAATTCACATTTAATAAAATCTACTCATACATATAATTAAAAAAAATAATATAATACCCTAACCAAAATATAAAAGAGAAAATAAAGTAAGTACAATAAAATAATATGTATTTCAATATGAAATTTCTTGTCAAGACTACTTTAGAAGACATAATGAAGCAATCAGCGGCTGGCAGCTATAGGGAGATCATTGTGGATATAATGGCTACAAATGCAGACATATACGGTGGTGCCTTACTAATGACAGACGTAAGAGTGCTGTATTGGTGACTAATGTGTGTGCTTTATTCATGACTCAGACACCACAACTGGCACTGTCATTGATAATGTGCTTTTTTCATATTGGTGAACACTTCTTGGTAAAATTCAAAATTATTTTCCCTTGATTTATAATGTATCATGCAAAAATTACTTTATGGTATTATGAAAAACAGATTTATAATTTAGATTCAAGGCATTATAAACAGATCCATAGCTTTATTTGAGTTACATTGTTATATATTTAGGAGTGGTATATCAGAATATTTGGAATTTGCTTTCAATAATTCAGCAATAAAATAAAAAACATATCTGTAGAGAGAAAAGGATGGATAAATCAAGTGTGGCAAAACATGGTAAATCCTGACATTGAAGACAATGGGATCCAAAGTTTCAGTGTAAATACTAATTTGGACCTCATTATTTTAAAATAACTTTAATGTATTCCTCAGAATTAGTGAAATATTTGAGAAAAAACAGATGAAACAAGATAAAAATAGATCAAATAAGACTGGCCAGTAGAAATAAAATTTAAATGGATGAAACTACATTTAAGTAGATGGAGAAACTAGGACAGAAGCCAAATGGATGAAATGGAGTCTCTTCAAACTAGATTAAAGCAATTCAGAATAAGTCCAGTAGGGTGCACAGGTGGTTCAGTGGTAGAATGCTCGCCTTCCATGCATGCAACCCAGGTTCAATTCCCAGACCATTCACCTTAAAAAAAAAAAGTCCAAGAAGATAAAAACAGAGAAAATCAGAACAACTTCATTCATAATTGTACCAAGTAAAGAAAAACCTTGAAAAAGTCGAATAGAAATCCGTGTGCAACTCTGAAAATTACTCTAATCGAGAACTCAGTGATATCCAGGATGACTTTGTAATCATTGGTATTTGCCAACCTAGATAAATCATCACTTTTAGTTTTAAAATAAACATATGATTTATGATTACTCAATAATCTACAAAATGTAATCTTGACAGATTTAATTATACTTTAAATTTTTTAACTTGTAGGTCACAGAAGGTATCTCTTCCTACTCTCCTCCTTGCTCTCGTGCTCTACTCCAATGGCCTCCTTGCTTTCCCTCAGAAAGGTGGCTTCAGGGCAGTGTGATGGTGGCTCAGTGGCAGAATTCTTGCCTGCCATGGCCAGAGACCCAGGTTAGATTCCCTGTGCCTGCCCATGCAAAAAAAAAAAAAAAAAAAAAAAAACTGGTAGCTTCACATGTGAATTCTACCAAGCATTCAAGAAATAATTAGTACCAATCCTGTTCAAACTTTTCAAAAAAATTGAAGAGGAAGGAAAGCTACCTAACTCATTCCATGAAGCCAATATTACCCTAATACCAGAGCCAGACAAAGATACTGCAAGGAAAGAAAATTACGGACCAATCTCTTTAATGAATATAGATGTAAACACCCTTAAAAAAGTACTTGCTAATCGGCTGGGCCATGGTGGCTCAGTGGCAGAGTTCTTGCCTGTCATGCTGGAGACCCAGGTTCAATTCCCGGTACCTACCCATGCAAAACAACAACAAAAACTTGCTAATTGAATCGAGCAGCATAGTAAATGACCAGGTGGGATTAATTCCAGGTATGCAAGGATGGTTCAGCACAAGAAAAACAATTATTGTAATACACCATATCAATAAGTCAAAGTGGGAAAACCACATGATCATCTTGATTGAGGCAGGAAAGGCATTTGACAAAGTTCACATCCTTTCTTGATGAAAACACTTCAAAGGATAGGAATAGAAGAGAACTTCCCCAATATGATAAAGGGTATATATTAAAACCCACAGCTAACATCATCCTCAATGCGGAAAGAGTGAAAGCTTTCCCATTAAGATCAGGAACAAGACCCTCTCATCTATCAACAACTCATCTTTGATAAGGCAGTCAAACCAACCCACCTGGGACAGAGTAGCCTCTTCAATAAATGGTCTTTGGAGAACTGGATATCCATATGCAAAAGAATGAAAGAGGATCCATATCTCACACCCTATACAAAAATTAACTCAAGATAGATCAAAGACCTAAACACTGCAGTTAAGACTACAAAACTGTTAGAAAATGTAAGGGAATATCTTATAAATCTTGTAGTAGGTGGTTTCCTTGACCTTTTGGTTGAGCTAGGCCCTTGCTACTAGTAAAATTTGTTTCCGAAACCCTCAGGGAATCAGCCTGCCATGCCCGTGGGGGAGGGCACTGGCCTCTGCCATTTGGGGGACTTAGAGTTCTGTGTGGGATCTCAGCCATTTCACCCATTGTACAGCGGTGTATGCTGTGTGTCTGGTCACTGAAGTTCCCCCAGCAGTTGTTCTATACCGTTCCTGGCTATTTACTAGCAGCTCTGGAGGACAAACTAAATTCTACCTGCCTTTTCTAATGGCTTCAACCAAATAGAGAATTTTTTAAATGAACATATTTATACTTTATGGAAATACATTCCAAGGTCAACACTGTAAGACTGATATTACAATCCTTATTTTAGAGAACAGGAAGCTAAGGCCTAGAGAACTTCCATAATCAAATGGCAAGAAAAAAACAGTCCTGTAGAGTTTGAGAGCCCTTATTCTTTTCTCTGCCAAGTGCTAGTTCTCCCATCCTGCACCAGTTCTCTTCATCTCTTTTGTTTCCTCTAAGTTTCAAAAACCTTGCTTTAACTTTTACATGCTAGAACTACACCACATGCTTTCTCATCTTCAAGTCTCTTCCCAGAATGGGTATAGTAGTGTTTTCTCCCTTTAGTTACATTTGAAATGTGGTTTTGTCCTCAAATACCATAGCAAATTACCAAAAGACTTCTACTGAATTCAAGCATTATTTGTTTAGTTACTATTTGATTCAACTTCTAGGTAGTCTGTGACACTCCTGATTTACCCCAGATTTTAAACTACTCTACTCTTTCAAATTTGGGAAACATTTTTGATTATTCCCAGCTGACTTTGATCATCTGTTTTTTTTTTAATTTACTTTAATTTCTTATTGTGAAAAATAATATAAATATAAAAAAGCAATAAATTTCAAAGCACACTGCAACAATTAGTTATAGAACAGATTTCAGATCTTGGTATGGGTTACAGTTCCACAATTTTAGGCTTCTCCTTCTCATTTGTTAAATCCTATCTTCTCTGTTATAACTCCTTCTTCTCCTTTAATCCTTCTCCCAATCTTTAGGGGTATTTGGGCTATGTCCATTCTAACTGGGAGGATATGGTAAAATAAAGGCAGTGACATTCCTATTAGCAAGTGGTTTGCTCCCACATCACCATTACCTTTGACAACCAAGCTTGGCCCCTTCAGTCCTGGAGCTGGAAACTGCCTCTTGGGATACTGCAAAATCTCCTGAGGAGAATACTGATCAAGTAGCTGCTACGCTTCCTGTCTTGTATCCATTTATGAAATTAAATAAACTTGATGCAAAGTTAAAGTGTATTATGTACCATAAATCCGACTGCAACAAAGGCCATATACCACACAAAGCCTAAAATATTTAGCATCTGATCCTTTACAGTTCACCAAGCTCTGTTCTAGATTGCTTGTTTTTTTACATCTAAAGTCAACTGTTCTGGCCTCTCATCTTCCCTGAGGTCTTTGCCATTATTATTGCAATTTGGCTTTTGGCATTTAGGTAGAAGGCAGTCATCAGAAGTGGCAGCTGCAAATCTTCAGATCTTTTGTTCTCATATTTCTTTGATTCAAATTTTCATTGCCTGCATAACACACCTTCAATTTAACAGATGGCTGTTGTTGGGTTTGAGGCCCTCAACTCCAGTTAACTTGAAGCCCCCATAACCCCATTACAACATGGATTTCAGCTATTCTCCAATGAGTCTCCAGGGCTGCTGTGGGGTCCACAGTGCAGCTATTGCTGGAAGGAAGTAGTGTGGGCCTGATTAAACAGTGGGAGTCTCCCCCTTCTAGCTCTACACTCACAGACACCAAATCATGCTACCCACACCTGGAAGATCATGAACAGGAGTAACTTTTGGGGATCCCACAAATCCCCCAACACTCAAGACTCTCATCCTCACAACAAGCACATACACAACTGAGTGTGGGTACCAGAGGGGAAGGACCCCAATGGAGTCACAGAGAAATCAGAATCTCCCCTCTGTCATCCATCCCAGCCACAATACCACCTGAGCACTACATACCCCTGCCAGTTATTCTACTCAGGACTCTGCCATACCCTTCTTCATTCTTCCCATCACACTTTGGGCTTTCTCTCATCTTGAGGGGAAAGGAAGGAAAGGAAGGGAAAAGGAAGGGAGACAAAAGAAAGGGAGGAGTGGAGAGGGGAGAGATTAGGTCCCTAGCTAGTAGCCCAAAGCCTAAAGATTCTCAGGGCCAGAGCTACTTGCCCCACATAAGGTCTGCTCCTCCCCCTTGGTCCTGGACTGAAAGAACATGAAGCAGATCCAAATCCAAATCATTAAAGATTAAACATAGGTTTAACATTAAATTGCTGTCATCAGACTGCCACTGAGATTTGATTTGAGACTCCCACTGTTTAATCAGGCCCACACCACTCCCTCCACTTCCACACCCCAAACATCCTTGCCCTCCTCTCTACAGCAAAACCCACCCAAGGAAGGCTTGTAATTACTGCAGCATAATTTAACTATGTTAATATACACAACTCTTCTCCTCCCAGTACTACTAGTGGCAGTGGCTAACATTAATTAAGTACATACAGTGTGCCAGGCGCCTTGCTAAATCTATTATTTCATTAATTTTGACAAAGCCATGAGGTGAACACTGTTACCTCTATCTCACAAAAAAGGGAACTGAGAACTGGGAGGTTAGGTCATCAATTCACAAAATCATGTCACTCCCAACTGGCAGAGGCAACCATAGAATCCAAGACTCTAGTTTCACAGCCCCTTCACTTAACCTCTGCCTAAGAAATGCCTATAGAGCCAATGATTGAATAAAAAAGCTGAGAGACGAGAGATCTAGAATTCATCTTGAGGAAGCCAGACTGCTCAGAGGAGGAAAGGATCGCTGGAGGAAAGGATCACTATCTAGTCAGAACAGGCTGGGTTACCATCTGATAACGAATTACCTCCAAAAATCTCAGTAGTTCACAGCAATGAAGGCTTTTTCCTTGCTTATGCTACAGGTCAATCACAGGTTGGCCTTATCTACAATTCAGACAAGAGAAGAAAGATGGATGAATGGATACTTGGAAGATCTAGTCATGGTATATTACAAGTTCAGCATCTCAAATCAATGAGGAAATGATGCATTGTTGATAACTTGCTGGAACACATTATCCTCATAGCAGTATCTGTGAAAATTACAAACATACAATGGCTTATAAAACCATCAGAATCTTCTTTATTTCTGTAGGAATGACGCAGGAGCCTCAGCAGACACATGGTTGTGAGAGATGCACTCTTCTCCACTCCCACACCCCGAACAACCTTGCCCTCCTCTCTACAGCAAAATCCACCCAAGGAAGGCTTGGTGGCTACAGAAGAATTGAAAAAGCCATTCTGCAGGAACCTGCATCAGAAATGTACAATGTGCTGCTGGATTTACAGAATCCTAGCATCAGTCCAGGTTAAGAGTGTTCAACACCTGCACCCATGCTGACAAGGCGAACGAACAGCGAAATGGCAGCGGATCAGGGAGGAGCGGGTCCCTGATAATATACTGGCCACAGGCGGTGCCATTAGGAAGGAGGGGAGCCTGAAGACAGTGCTAACAGGGCAACCACCACCAGATGTCTGCTGCGGTTGCCGTGGGCCTTTTTGGTCCCCCTTGGGCACGTATTTAAGTTTTAAGCCACAAGTCAGTGCAAATACAGTATTTTTTCCCCATACTTTTAAGCATTTTATATATATCCTCACAATGTAAGTACTTCTGCTACTAGCTCATTTTACATAGTGTCCATAATATATGCGTTGATCCAGTCATTTGTGTTCACTGCTGTATGGTATGTACTGTAGAAATAGAGCACAATTCTCTGATCCTTTCTCTTGGTGAAAACATGAGATTTCCCGTTGTTTCTGGTTTCTTGCAACCTTACGAGTGTACATACTGCTCTTCACATGGAGAGTTTTAGTCCACTTTTGGTTATTATAATCCTTTTACACTCTAAATTATTGCAGTACCTAAAGAGCTTTTGTTTATGTGAGTTAATAGATTGCTATTTACAATATTAGAAGTTTCAATGCAGAAACTTTAGATTTTTATATATTAATTCATTTTTAGAATGAACCAATAGAATTAAAAAATAAAAAACTAAAAAAATAATAAATGCATTCCATCTTAGCCTAAATAACATATTTCTTATGAAAAAATCTGTATTTTCCTTGAGAAAGAATTTAGTGACAAAAGAAGCATTGTTTTATATTTTTGCAAATTTCTTTAATGTTCAACTTAAGAAGAAGCTGAGTTCTCTAATTGCTTCTACGTCCCATCTGTTGTGATATCTGTCAAGCACAAGACAAAGGCAGAGACCAAGGCCTGACAGACTGAGTTGGTAGAGTAACAATGAACCCTTTTCAGATTCTAACAGTTTATTACTTGCATAGATAACAAAAAGACAATAGCCAAAGGTGCCAGCTCCCCATGGCCCTTACACAGGGTGATGTCAAAACAAAAGGGATCAGATGACTGCATCATGACTGATAAGACATTCTGTTGCTGAGGATCCAATTCTAGACTGTACTGGAATAGTTTTATAGTTTACAGCTATACCCAGAGGGGGCTCGGGCAGAAAGCCACATATCTCTTCAAAACTTTCTTAAGGGAGAGAGAGAGGTAAATGGTAGATGGTCCTGGAACTACCCCTTGCAAACTTCCCAGACTCTCATGTTCTGGGAAGGAAGGATTGTGGGCAGTTCTGCCAAGACTCAGATTAGCTTCAGTTCAAGCCTTGACTGTGTGGCCTGTGTGGATAGGTGTAGGGTCCTCATGGTGGAGCCGTTTCCTACAACTCAACCCCCCATCCCTGATCTTTTACATATTCAACTAAGAATTCTTTTTAGAAACACAGGCCACCCCTCAGATACTCTAACTAGTTATACTGATAGGGGCTTGAATCAAATCCATCCTGTTTGTCTTAGGCTACAGTAGCAAATGGCAGTGACTATGACTATGACCCCCAGAAGCTCTTAGAAGCAGCAAGAGGTTGGCAGCCACACATACCCTACCTCCGCTAGTCAGCAGGAAGTCCAAAGCAATGCAATTTTTTATCACCACTAGAGAGAATCTGGATTGGCTTGTATGTGGCAGGCAAGTATAGGCCTGACATTTACAGGTCTGCAGATGCCAGACACCCTGTAGATGAGAGAAATTAGTGGCCCCTCTTGCTACTACTGACCTCTCCATGTCTAAAGCATTCTGTTCCCCTTAGCCAAAGTTGTTGCCCTTTTTCCACAGCCAAATGATTGAGATGACCAGTCCCTGCAGCAATCACTTCGTCTTTTCCAGTCTTCCCCATGTCTTACCCATACCAGTGGGTCAGCAGTTTCTTCCTTATATACCATGTACCATCCTAGAACATCTCCCACCCATGATCATTATCACCAATACCTAATAAGAGTCCATTCAATCTTTCAAAGGTACCTACTGCCTGGGGATGATACTGGGCATGAAAGGTCTGGCACGTGTTTCTGGTAGCTGTCCACTGCCAAGTACTTTTTACTATAGATGCACTACCATTGTTGCTTGGATGTGCTCAGGGACTCCTAATATGTAATATAGTCCACCCAAGAATTCCTGAATAACATGATCCATGTCTGCTGTGCAGACAGGGATGGCACCCTGATTATGTGCACCAGGGTTTCTTTTAAAACTTGACTGCATAGCTGGCAGTCAAAGCACAGTTGCCAGGCTTCCTTTAACTCATGTGCTGGAATCACCAGGCCTATCTTGGGGCCCGTTATTGGATTGTAGATGAATTACTCCCTTCCTTTACCTTGGCAGGCACAGGTCTGATTAACTTGTTGATTCCATTGATGTTCATCCTTGAAGGGTCCTTTTTCATGGGCTTCCATACACATGAGTCATGAACAGGTGTGGGACTTGTGCAATCTGCTGCCCTAGTGTTCATCCCAGAGACTGAAACTTGATGATCCAGTCATCTCACTGCCAAGCACCAGTCCACATTGCCAGTCTGTTAGCTATACTGCCCATGAATCTGTGAAAATGTAAGAAAACTGTTTTGGGAGTTGTTTTCCAGGACAAACACCATAGCCCTTAACTCTCCATTGAGCAGAGTCTCCTTTTTCAGGTACAGTTTTAAACAGCTCTCTTGGAGGCTGCACAGCAGCAGTGGCCCAGTACAACCTGCTGATCCATCCACGAACCAGGCCTAAGCATCTTTAAGAACTTCAGCATACTGAAAGCCCCCCAAAACCCGCAAGAAGTCACTGTGCTGGCACAGATTCCACATCTGTGATGGTGACTAGCCATCTAGTCACCATCTAGAAGGTGACTAGCTACTTTTTCTTGTAGCTATTAAACTCCAATAATGCCTGATTTGCTTCTTTTCTATATAATATCCACTTTGTTGATATTTTCATTAAATATCCCTTGTTTCATTTACTAGGAATGTCCAGTCATAACAATACCTGCTATTACTTTGTTAGTCTCAGTGTTGACCAGCACCCAATAACAAGCCAGTAATTATTTATCAAATGGTGTTTACTGAGTGGAAGTGCCAGGCAAGTACCATATCCAAACTTCAGGAGGCCAAGAAACCTCATGCCTCAACAGAAAAATGGAATTCCCAAAAAGGAACACAAGAGGCCCATAGCATGGACATGGTGTGAGGCTCTGTTCGATTATGTCTATGTGAGGTTAGTCACTTAGGCAACTGGGATAAAACAAAACTCGAACGACCTGTAAACAGGTGGGGCTGAGAAAATTGGAGGCGGTGCATGTAAAAAGTATTTGCTACAAAAACTTAAGAGACGCATCTACTAAACACACAGTGAGGACTTTGCTTGGATGTTGATTCAACCAAACAAACCATAAGAAAAAACGTAAGAGACGATGGGGGGAAATTGAACAGTGGCAGGATATTTGATATTAAGGAATCAGTATTTGGGATATGATAATTTTTAAGTACTTTTATTTTAGAGCTATATACTGAAGTATTTTTGGAGGAAATTATATGATGTTTAGTATTTGCTTCAAAATAATCCATTGTGGGAGAGAAGTGGGTAGAAATGACATAAAGCTGAGTATGTGTTAACAGTGATTAAAGCTATGTGTTTAGTATACAAAGTTAATTATACTCTTTTGTCTGTTTAAAATAACCCATAACAAAATATATTTTTAAATATGAAAGAAAAAGAAAACCCCATGTACACCACTGCCTAGTGGCCACATCTTCTTGCTATAGACTCTAGTCTGCATAATTGTCGGTCACTGACACTTGTAGCTCAAAAGGCTCATCAGGATTGCCTGACCCAGCTGGAAGGGCAATCTGTACAGTTGACTAGATGCTTTCTTTAAACATGCCTGCCTCTACCAGCTCTTTTCCTTTTCTTTTTTTAAATTTCACTTTTTTGATTTTTTTTTTTAATTTTTGTAGTTCACTCTTTTTTTCTCTACCAGCTCTTTAATGAATGTAGTGAGGCCCTCCTCTTATTCTATACTGCTTTACTGCTATCACGTGTCTGGGCTGGGGAGCCTGGTGGGCTTCTGGTTGTGCACCTGCCCCACAACCACTGTTCTAATTATAGCATTTCCCCATTAGGAACATCCCTTAACAATCAGGAGAAGTATGACTCATACTTAAAATATCTCTTTCCACAGTACATTCAGCAGTATCAGTTAACAGCCACTTGGGTGTGTAGAATGTCCATCAAGTAGCACTATACAGCTTTGCTTTAAAGGCCACAGAGTCACTGATTGGGCTGAAACAGCACCCTTGTAACTGAAAAATACTTATAGAGGTGAAGCAGCACCTTAGCCCCTAGAGGGAGGGACCAAAGATCTGATGCAGGAGCAAGTGAAGCCAGAGCCCCATGGAGAATGGAGAATGGCACTTTTACTAATACAAACAGGCCAACGTGTGACATGAGTTACAAGTTTGGCATGCAGTAGTACGAGGAACATAGAGTTCTTTGTTTTGTAAAAGGCAGCAGTTTTTCCTTGACTGCTTTTTTATTCCACATGCATTGGTTCAAGAAACTTTACTTGGCATGCAGGCTTCTGAGTCTTTAGGGAACTAATCAATCCTCAACTATTAAGAGGAAAGGTGGAGGGACATGACATTGAGGGGTGAAAATCTCCCTGACAATGTGGGGCATGCCTCCTGGGGATGAGTCTGGTCCTGCCACCCTGGGATCAATAAAGCCTTCTGGACCAAAAGGGGAAAAAGAAGAGTGTCATGGTCAAGTTCATGTGTCAGTTTGGCCAGGTGGTCGTGCCCGGTCATCTGGTCAGGCAAGCGCTGGCCTGTCTGTTGCTATGAAGACATTTCATGGACTTACATCATGATTACGTTGACTGCATCCACAGCTGATTGTGTTTGTAATCAGCTACAGGAGTGTCGTCTGTAATGAATGATGCTCAATCTAATCACCAGAAGGCTTTTAAGGAGCATTCAGAAGAGACAGCCACTCTTCCTGCTTCAGCTGGTGAGCATCTGCTGTGGATTTTGTCCAGACCCTTCGTTGGAGTTGCCAACTTCACAGCCTGCCTTATAGATTTTGGACTCTTCCATTCCCACGGTTGCCCAGCCAGCCTCTCTTGAGAGTTCATTGAGGACCTTCATTGGTTGCCAGCTTGTGGCCTGCCTTGTAGATCCTGGACTCTGCATTCCCAGGGTTACGTGAAACACTTTTATAAATTTTGTATCTATGGATATCTCCTGCTGATTCTGTTTTTCTAGAGAACCCTAGCTAATACAAAGAGTAATAAAATGAGGCATCAGTGGCCAAGAGAGATCAAACAGAGTCGAGAAATTCTAGAGGCTGCTCTTAATGCAAGCTCCAGTGAGATACTGCCCATTACCATGGTTTGCTAAACCCCAACAATATCACTCTGTTAACTCTTAAGAACACCTCAGGCTTGAACTAAGACTCTATAAAAATTTCATGCACTAAGTTTGCTTTCCTGGAACCTATAATTCCCAGAGGGTTCCTAGGTCAGATAAATCCTGAAAAACCCAAAGGGACCAGCCTCCCCAAGATTATCAATTAATTACATCCCTCTATCCTTTAGTGTTGACATCCATTCTCAACATGAAAAAGTCACAACAGTCATTGCCTAAAGATCCCCATAGCTTGGGAGAAGCATCAAAGGAGAAAGTGGAGGTATAACAGAAAAAATAGGATTTAAGAAATGACTATGACCACTGAATCACTATATTAATATTTCATCTAGGCTCCAGTGTTTTGGAGCAGCTAGAAGGAAAAATCTGAGTTGGTGGAATGGTAACCTATAACAAACTCTGAAATCTGTTCTATCACTATTTGTTGAAGTATATTTTTAATTTTATTGGTTTTCTTTCTTTGCTTTGTATATATGTTATATTTTACAATTTAAAAGCTTTATTGCTTTTTCTTTCTTTGCTTTGTGTATATGTTATATTTTACAATTTAAAAGTTTTGCTGTTTTTCTTTTAAAGAGGAAAGGTACAGACTTTGAGGTTGAAGGTTTCATGTTGCCAAGCAACCAAACATCATTTGGACAGTGAAAACTTTGGACATTAAAGCAATTTTCCTTGGCACTTTATATGCATTTACCAAAGATGTAACACATTTTAATACCAGTTATACATCTTTACACACAATGAATGATTCAGGCCTCACTCTCTTGGATACTTTAACATTTTGTTCTATTCATTGCAAGTTTTGCCCAAACTCTATCATGTACTTTTTTACAAAACACAGACAAGTTTTCACAGGCACAACAGCTGCCAGAACACCACCTTATCTCCTTGGCTGGGAGCCCAGGGAATGTTGGGAAATGTGAGGAAGAAGCCTTCAGGGACACTTTCTTCCTTACAGCAATTGAGATCTGGGGTGAAGATGAAAATGAGATCGGAGTTATGGACCAGTAAGCATAGCTTTGCACTTACTTTTGGTTTTAAGTGGCCCTTCACTTGGCTTCAATAAATGAAATTTTAATAACAACAAGATAGCTGGTTTCACCCTACCTCTGGGCTATTTATCAACAGGTGGCACATGCTATCACTTTTGATCCTGAAGAGTCCTGTCATACCCCCTAACCCGGCCTCTGCAGCCCCTGAATAAGTAGAACAGTGAAAGGGCCCTTACTCCTCCCCGATGCCTACCACTCACAGGAGAACTGCACTACTAGGTTCTGGGGAGTCTTATATCCTCTAACCTGGCCCACATAGTACCTTAGACAAACAGTGGGAGGAGCCCTTACCCTTTATCTTCTAAAAGGACGGTGTAACTTTACCAGCCACACATTGGGCAGCAAATTAGTGAGACACAAGGCAAAGTCCAAGGGCTGACAGATTCAGCAGCTAAAGTAACATGGGCCCTTTTTAAAAAGATTCAGACAGTTTATTACTTATACAGACAGCAAAGGGAAGATCAGCCAGAGGTACCAGCTATCCGTAGTAGCCCTTACATAAGGCAACACAGAAGCAATAGAGGCCAGATGACTGCAACATGAATGGTTAATTACCCTGTAGCTGAGGCACCAATTCTAGATTATAGTTAAGTGGTTTATAGTATTCAACTATATCCTGAAGGGTCCAGGGCCACATAACTCACTAGAACCCTCCCAGGAGAAAAAGGAAGGTAAGTGGGAGACAGCATTAGAGCAGCAACTCACAAACCTCCCAGGCACTGGTATTCCGGGAAGGATCACAGGAAGTTCTGCCCATACCCAGATTAGCTACACTCCAAGTCTTGCCTGCATGGCCTATGTAGATATGTGCAAGGTCACCCAGGTGCCACGTTGGAGCTGTTCCCATATCAAATACCAAGAAGCTTCTAAAATTCTGCCCATGAGATAATAAAAGAGAAAAAGGCAAAAAAAAAAAGTCGTAGTAGCATTATGAAAATACTTTTGACTACACAGACCCATTGAAAGGGTCTCGGGTTAACTCAAGGGATCCCTGGACAAAATTTGAAAAACTGTAATTCTGTGCTACATGGGGCAGAATGGCTGGTTTGTAAGATGTGAACATGTTCACATTTATTAGATATTAATCAATGACCTCCAATATACCTCTACCACCATTTATACTTCCAGTTCCACCCCTTTGCCAGCTCTCAGGATTGTCAAGATTTTAATATTTCTTCATCTTATAATCAGAAAACAAAATAAACAGCATTTTAAAAATATGTTTTGGTATGGAAATGACCATTTCAATAAAGGATGCTGGGTCAATTGAATATCAGTAGGGAAAAAAAATGAGACTTGAGATCCCTAACTCACATCATATGATCTCACTAACAAGAAACGGAGAGAAAGAAACCAGACAAAAATAATATATTCTTTACTATTTCATTTATAGAAAGTTCAAATACAGGCCAAGCTAGTCTATAATATTAAAAGTCAAGAGAATGGTAATTTATGAGACAAAAGTGGGAGTCATCAAACATGAGTTGGGCTTCTGGGTACTGGTAATTTTTGTTTCTTCACCAGGGGGCTGATTCCACAGGTACATTCAGTTAGTTAAAATGCATCCATCTGTCCTCTTATGAAGCAAGTGCTTTATTGTCTGGGTGTTCTGCATCAATAAAAAAAAAAAGAAAATGATAAACTCTCACAAAGTCAAATGTGATATGTTATATTAAAGTGCCATATATACTCAAAAAGTAAAGTTATAACCTCATTCTATGTGTGCGTATTTTTTAAGCATTTGTAGGGAGAAAAGAGTACATTTTACTAACTAGATTCTTTATCTAATAAATAGTTCCTGAGCAAGGCATTATGCCAAAAATCTACCTTTACAAAGCCAGTGAATTAATCCTATTTTTCTTAAAGATGATGAGGAAAGATTAATACGTTTTATCCCATCCATTCATCAAAACATCTGAGGGCAATACGCCAAACACTGTGCTAGGCAAAAGCACAGGAAGCTGAATTTCACCATAACAAAATTTCTAAAGCCAGGAGCTCCCAATCCATGGAAAGTACTGACTCACCATAGTATACTGTGAGTTTCCCGCCACTGGTGGTGTTCAAGCAGAAGTTGGATGATTAGCTCTTTAGCATCACAAAGAATCCGTCCTTACCTTGAGTTAGAGCAAAAGAACAAAGAACCTCTGCCCTCATATTATGTGTCCAACACACAACACATGTCATTTATCTTCATAATCGCCCCTGAGGAAGAAGCTGTTATTTATCCCAGTTTACAAGTGAAAGCACTGTTACTGAGAGGTTGGCTGACATTCCCAAAGTCAAAGCATGCAGGGAGGTATTTGTTTTAGATGTTTTACATTGCTAATCTCCACAAATTCAAGGCAAATTAACCCCCATATGTCATAGTTGACACACAGTCCCACTCATTCCTTGTTTTCTATGAGAAAATGTCTTCAGATTATGCCATAGGGAGGCAATGAGAGCGGTCTGAAGGAAGAGGGACAACACAACTTATATTCAAACGCCAAACTCCCTCAGAATATAGGGTGAAGGATGATATGGTCTATATTTTAAAGCTTCAAATTCTGTGTGAGACCAAAAGAAGGGATGTTCATTTGGTGCAAAATATCTATTTTGGGTAGCGCCTTATCTAATTTAACTTGTATGGTCAGTTTATTTGAACACCATAATTACCTGGAATCTTGAAAAGGGCGTGAGATCTAGTTGGTTTGTACAGGTTAGTGTGATGCCCCAATATATCCCAGAGTAATTTGGGCAGAGAATAAAGTATTTGCAAAGTCCCCTTGGGGGACTGGGGAGAAAAGAGGAAATATTCAACTTCTCCATCTGGGGAATTTCTGATATTCTTGCAAGCAATGGGACAACCAAATCAATAGGCCGAGCCCTCCAATCTTGAGATTCACCCTTATGAAAGTTATTTTTGCAAAGGAGAAGTTACGCCTACTTATAATTAGATCTAAGAGTCATCCCCAGGGAACTTCTTTTTTTTCTCAAATGTGGCCTCTCTCTCTAAGCCAACTTGGCAAGTGAACTCACTGCCCTCCCCCCTAAGTGGGACATGACTTCCAGGGGTGTAAATCTCTGTGGCAATGTGGTACAGAATTCCCGGGATGAGCCAGAACTCGGCATCACAAGATTGAGAAAGCCTTCTCAACTAAAGGAAGAAAGAGAAATGAGACAAAATAACGGTTCAGTGGCTGAGAGGTTTCAAACAGAGTTAAGAGGTTATTCTTATGCATTATATAGATATTCCTTTTTAGTTTATCATGTATTGGAGTGGCTAAAGGGAAATACCTGAAACTATAGAGCTGTGTTCCACTAGCCTTGATTCTTGAAGACGATTGTATAACTATATAGCTTTTACAATGTGACTGTATGATTATGAAAACCTTTGTCTGATGCTCCTTTTATCCAGGGTATGGACAGATGAGTAAAAAAATCAGGATAATAATATAAAATTAAATAAAAATTTTAAAGCCTACCCCTCTATATGGGAACTCTGTATTTTCTGCATGATTTTTCTATGAACTTACAACTTCTCTAATAAAAAACAGACAGACAACAAAAACAAAAGTCCACACAGGATTGTACAACACAAAGTCACTATAATGTAAACTTTGGGCTATAGTTAATAGTATAATATAATAATATTCTTTTATCAATTATTATAAAGGTACTACACAAACACAAAGTTATAATAGTGGGGGGGGGTACATGAGATCTCTGTATTTTCTGCATAAATTTTCTGCAAACTTACAACTTCTCTAATAAGTAAATATATAAAGTCAGTCCCTCAACTCTGTTTAGGAGTGAAATGTAATGATAGCTACAACTGATGTTCAAATAGCTCAATCATGCACCAAAAAGTATTCATAAGGAAAGAGAAGAGAAAATATATATTACAATTTTAACAATTGTCAAATTTAGACAGAGGGTATGCACATGTCCCTTTTAAGTTTCTTTGGCCTACACTGTATAAATGAAATTTTAAGACTAAGTTGAAAGAGTAAAGTGGCTTTGATATTGTCTGGATAAAAATGTTTAAAAAAGAGGGTGACCACAAGAAGCTAAAGAAAAAAAGATACAATGTATACAAAAGAACAAAGATACCAATTCAGCAAACTTATCTTCAGAAACTGTTCAAGCCAGAAAACAATGGAGTGACATCTTAAAAGAGCTGAAAGTCTTTTAGGATTATTCCAGTACTTCCACCAGAATGAGAAAAAGAGGAGGAATGTCAGCAGTGCTTTAGGAGGAAGTCCTTGAATATATGTCTATTCCTAAATCAAGTGAAAAAAGAGATTAAAATAGAAGAATTAACAAGAAAATCCACAAAGTGAGTGGCCAGTGAGCTCCTAAGTGAGAAGCACTAATTACTCTCTAAAATGAGAACCATGAAATATTTTCACCTAATTTTGAACCACCATTACTACTCACACTTGACAAAAAAACTATAGCCCCCCCTTTTTTGTATAAACACACTTATATACTGCTTCGGTTTGCTAATGCTGCCTAATGAAATAAACCAGAAGTGGATTGGCTTTTACAAATGGGACTTATTAAGTTAGAAATTTACAGTTCTAAGGCCATGAAAATGTCCAAGTTAAGGCATCAACAAGAAGATGCCTTGACTTAAGAAAGGTTGACCATGTCCAGGGTTTCTCTGACACATGGGAAGCACACTGCAACATCTGCTGGCCCTTCTCTCATTCTGTCTCCAAGCGTCTGTCATCTCTCTCTCTCTTATTAGCTCTGAGCTCTCTGTATTCTGCCTTTTCTTCTCTTCATAGAGGACACCAGTAAAAGGATTAAAACCTACCTGAGTTGGGTGGGTACCATCTCCAAGGAAACAACCTAATCAAAAGGGCCCACCCACAATAGGTCAACACCCACAAGATTGGATTAGAAGTAAATAGAAGAATATGGCTTTTCTGGAGTACATAACAGTTTTAAACCAGGACATATACCTACAAAACCAACTTTCAGGTGTAATGTATAATTTTACCCTTAGTGTGATGCTTAGAAAATAGCAACAGAACTCTTGATTTCCTACTCCCCACCCACTCCAGAATGAAATATTTTCCCTCTCTGCCTTCATCATGGACATAGTAGCTTAGACCAAAACCTAGGAGTTACCCATAATTCTGCTTTTCCCTTACTTCTTCATCCAATCCATCAGCAAACCCTGCTAGTGAGACCATCAATATATACTCTAAATTTGACCACCCCTTCCCACTTCTACTGCTAGCCCTCCCAGTCCAAGCTACATTCCGTTCTCCCTTGGTGGCTTTTTTGCTGTCTCAGCTGGAAGCTGTTTCAAACATACTCCTCCCAACCATCATTGGAAGGTAGTAACAATAATTTCTCAAGATAACCGAGGGCAATTTATATCCCCACTTTCATCCCCCATGCCAGTACTCCATTATTTGTCTACTGGGTCACTTTCATGAGGACTGCCAAATGACTAGGCAGCAGTTCAATTAAACCTGTACTGTATCTTCTGGTCAGAGTGCTTCTTTTTCCTGTGGGAATGGTAACCTCTAATCTAGCAAAACCTATGTTTGTGAGGTTGGAAAGCACAAATTCCCCAAATGGATCAATCAGAGTAGTGATTGATCATTACAGTAAGCACATGAAAAGATGTTCAATATCATTGATCATTAGGAACCGGCAAATCAAAACCACATGAGATTATGGCAAACAGCTGTTGTAACCAATGTAGTTCTAAAAGAAAATTCAAAAGAAGATTTTTGCATGGGGGGGGCTACTTTCTAGAGAAATTTGGTGTTGGTTGGTGTTGTAGTTTCTTTGGCTGCTAAAGCAAATACCATGCA
>PVIY010034417.1:0-27151 GCA_004026745.1 Myrmecophaga tridactyla
GTGCCTACCTGGAACGCCTTCACTTTCATCCTCTAACACATCCATGAACGTTCCTCCCTCTCCATCAATTTCAGCAAATTCTTCATTCATACTTCCCAAAGAAACTTCATCATCATCCAAGTTACTGAGGTCATCATCACTACCCTCTGAGTCTTCATCTTCTGAATTATCCGTGGCTCCTTTTTTCTTTTTCACATTGCTAGGGAAAAAAAGTAACTTAAAAAGAGGGCGGTTGGTTCCTAAAGTGTCATTATCAAGATACCAGGCTGTTAACAGATGTTTTTGAGGACAAAGAATTTCAGACCCCTTGGAGCCTTTATTTAATATGCTAATGTACATTATAAAGGTCCCAAATGAAATTACAGCTTTCATTTCCCAAACTTATTTAAATACATTTTTAGCCAGATATCACATAGTCCTCTCTTTCAGTGTTCTGACAGGCAACAATTTGGGAAATGTTGGGGGAAATGAAATCAATGATAATAAACGGAAAATTAAAGAGAATTTTGTTTTACCCAGCAAAATCAAGGTCATTCTTTCCAGAAATGAAGCAATTATCATCTTCAAAAGTGTCTGCCAGAGAATATACAAATTGTAAGTAAGATATAGCAAAAAAAAAATAACGAGGTTATCATGTCTCAGTTGAACCAATTATAACAGTCATGATTGTCCTGTTTATGACAAGTAAACACCAAAATGATATGTGATTATTCCTAGTGTTTTTTGTTTATAGAAAGCTGTGACACTAAATTTTAGTTAAAATTAAAATCCCTAAAGTTTCAGTTCATTTGGCTTTTTTTATAGTCCTTTTATAGAAAGAGGGTAAATATCAAAATATTTAGCAACTACAGTTCTTTTTATTCTATCAGAACTATTTAAATCCCTATTTTAAGTAGGATTCAAACAATATGCAATAAAAACAAAATCAAACGTAGACCTTTCCAACTGCCCATGTTTTTTTTATTTCAGTCTACTACAATTTTTCTAGTTCAGTGGGTTATAAATACAGAAACGAGGAAACAGCAGACTATCGTCACTAACTGTACCAGGAGATTAGAAACAGCAAAACAAAAATGATTTTTACTTTATAACAGGTTTCACCTTAGAATGAATATATTAATGTAAATATTTTTTCTTGCACGATGTGTCCCAAGGACAGTCATACATTTTTCTAGAGCAAATGTGGGTGATGACCATATACCATAAAAAATTTCTTAACCCTTCATTTGCTAGGTGCTCCTAGATAAATGATTTAAAAAAAAATAAAGTCACTTCTGCCATCCATCTTCCATGGATCTATAAACAAATATTAACAGGTTATTTTACAAATTGAAGAGTCAACAAAAATAAATTACCAATCATCTTTTCAAATTCGTCATCATCCACGTCTTCTATACTTTCTTCATCTGCATGACGTATTTGTTTCTCTTTAACAATAGCAACTTTTTTATAATACCTAAAATAAAATGCATACTCTGTATCTAATTTTTATTAAAAGGCTTATTTCACTATAATCAAAACATAGCCAATGATACAAACCACAATTATAAACGCTTTTATGTACAGTCAATCCAATATAAAAGATTAAAACTTGTATTTATTATATAAAATATATTTTGAATACAACAAAAATAGTTGGAAACATGATATGTGAGGTACAGTAAATTTCAAAGTTTTAAATTTCTTACAAAACTAGTTCTTTATAAAACACCCCAACTCAATGTAAAATGGTAGAGCCACTATACAAGATGGTTTGCAAGTAAACTCAGAAAGTTAAATATAAAATTACCATATAACCTGGCAATCCTACTGCTAGGTATATCCAAAGAATTAAAAGCAGGATCGAACAGGTATTTGCACACCAATTCTACACAGTGATTACTCACAACTGCTGAAAGATAAAAACAACCCAAATGTCCATCAACCAATGAATGGATGCACAAAATATGGTACATACAAACAGTGGACTATCATTCAGCCATAAAAATGAATGATGTTCTGACACACTGACACATGCATGAGTGAACCTTGAAGACAGCATGGTGAATGAAATAAGCCAGACACAAAAGGAAAAATAGTTATGACATGAATTAGAATAAGCAAACGCAAGAGTCAGAATCTGGAGTACAGGTTACCAAGGCCTGGGGTGGAGGGAGAGAATGGGGAGTTAATGCTTGAATTGGACACAGCTTCTACTGGGTTGATGGTAAAGTTTCGGTAATGGGTGGTGGTGATGGTAGCAAAACCTTTGTGAATGTACCTCACAGTAATGAAGTATATACGTGAATGTGGTTAAAGGGGGAATTTTAATTGTATATATGTTCTATAAGATATATAAGTATATATGTTAGTAAAAATTAAAAAGCAAACATAGGACCATACAATACAAACAATCCTATTATAAACAATGGACTATAATAGTAAAATTATAAAAATGTTCTTTCATGAATTGTAACAAATATACCATACTAATGCAAGCTGTTAATAATACAGTATGCACTAAGATAAGATGCCTTAGATTGGACATTTCTATAGACTTGCTTTAATTGGGACATTTTCTCAGCCTTAGAACTGTAAACTAGCAACTTATTAAATTCCCCTTTTTAAAAGCCATTCTGTTTCTGGTATATTGCATTCCAGCAGCTAGTGAACTAGAACAGATTTTGGTACCGGAGAGTGGGGTGCTGCTGCTGCAGTTTGCAAATACCAAACAGGTTGGAATGGCTTTTTAAATGGATAAGGGGAAGATTTTGGAGGAGTTGTAAGGAGCTTGAGAGAGAAGGCCTAGAATGTTTTGAAGAGACTGTTGGTAGAAATGTAGACTCTGAAGATACCTCTGACGAGGCCTTAGACAGAAATCTATTTGTTAAAATGCATTTTGAAATTTATTGATTTGTATGTTGATATTTCACAATAAAAAATGTTTAATAATAATAATAAGAAATAATAGGGTGGTATATGGGAACTCTGTATTTTATATATGTTATGTATGACTTTTCTGTAAACTTCTCTAATAAAAAGAGAAGTATAGAAAGAGAAACTAAACAACAAAAAAACACCCCATATAGATGGATTATAAGATGCGTGAATAAAACGGCTTAAAACAAAAAAACACCATCCCAACTCATTTTACTCAAAATGGCATACTAATGATGGATGTATTAGAATATGATATAATGGGGCTCTAAATGACCTCAAATCACAATATTTTATCAATCAGTTCTATTCTGTTAACAGTATAGTGAAGTTTAGCACTTTACAGATGGTATTAAGCTCTCAAAATTCTTCACAAAATGTTTTAAAAGTCAAATCTAATTAATCAAGCAGATGAGATATATTACTTCTACAAGGCATTAGTAGTAATACTAGTGGGTTTAGGACTTATTTCTATAGTAGCTCAAGTAATTTCGCTAATTCTGCTGTAAGAACCATGTTTTAGACAAATTACTCATGTATTGTTTATCACTATATTGAACTAATGCACCCTTTAAGCCTTAAGAAAATTACTATATATATATATATTTTTTTTACATGGGCAGGTACCGGGAATCGAACCCAGGTCCTCTGGCATGGCAGGCAAGTGTTCTTGCCGTTGAGCCACCATGGCCCGCCCAAGAAAATTACTATATTAAAATAAAAAGAAACTCATTACATTCTACAAAGTCAAGATTCATAAAAGAAAACTTATTTCCTAAATTATTAAAAATAATAAACCCACCTTTAGTTTTGTTTTGCTTATATATCTTAAGATTCACAAAAACTAACACTGTGACCTATCCTCTGATCAATATGTGTTTATGTTAATGAAGCATTTTGTAGAATTTACAAATTTAAATTTTAATAGTTCTCAAAATGTTACTATATGAAGTATATTACCTATGGAAAAACACTTCATCCACTGGTATTTGGCTTTCTTCTTTTGCAAGAAACTCTTTACTGTTCACTGGGAAAATAAGTTAAAATGTTAATTTATTAAAATACCCCTTTTATGTTATTCATGCTCAAGATTAATACAGAACACCTGCAATTTTAAAGACTCAGACTGTGAGGAAGGTGGACAGAAGGGATCCTAGTGTGCAAAAAACAACGCCCTGAAAAGCCTGTGTGTGTGGCTGTGTGGCTACAATGAAAAGAGGTGGTACATGATGGGGCTAGTTGCACAACAATGTAAATATAATTAACACCACTGAACTGTACTTTTGAATGCGGTTCAAATGGAAATGTTAGATTGTATATGTACTACCACAATCAAATTTTTTTTTTTTAAAAAGGCAGTACAGAGACATTGCATAGTTCACACTGACACAATAAGATTTGCTTGTTCTCTTCCAATTTTATTCAGGATCCAAATACCAAGAGAAATGAAAATTCAGAGTTCTCTTAATAAATAATAACTGTAAACTTGGTGTTTTCAACTCAGAAAAGCGAGATGAATAGTTGCTACTGCGGGAACAGGGAGTAAAGATAAACAGAATAATCCGCAGTTTTACTTAATACTGAAGTAAACAGAGTAAAAAGACTACGGAACTACAAAAACAGTTTTTTTCTCTTCAGAATAAAAATTTCTGACTCATTTCAGTTAAAAAGGGGATATGGCTTCTAATTTTAATTCAACTAATTCTGGGAAAGTCCTTTTATCTCCCTGGATCTGTGAAAGAAGTCAACTGGAAATTAGTTAATTTATGAGGTCTAATTTAACATATTATCTGAACAAATAAAAGAGTCAGGACTGATCTGGTATGCAAAGAAATATCTGCACTTAATAGAAAAATAGATAATTAGTTCCACAGATGGAAAATGCATATGTTTTGGGGAACAAAAGACAGATAATGTTTCTAGTGCCCAGATTTTATTCTGATAAAGTGGAGCAGAGAATAACAAATGTATGTATTACTTCGTCTTGTACTGTCTACTCAGTTTCAACTGTCCAGGCTTCCTTCCTACTTACCAGCAAGATTACGAACATCCTTTATAAAATGTTTCCTTTTTGGCTGCATCACAACACTGTCTGTGTTTTCTAAAATGTAAAATTAAGACTGTATTATAAATTATATGTTCACATTATTTATAAAATATCAACAGAAAACAAGCAATTTGTTAAATAAAAGCATACCTTTGCCTTTATGTGGCTTTGGATTTCGGTATACGAATCGATCCAAGAATCTCATTAGTGTGAAATCCTGCAGTGGGTCCCCTGAATACTGAATATAATTTCCCTGAAAAATGGGGAAAGAGGGAGAGACTTATTGAACTGAAGTATATACACATTCATACACTCTCATGTATATGCATCTAGATTAGAAAAAGACCTTCTAGTAATTCGCACTTAAGTTACAAATATGCAATAAATGACCCCGTTTTCATGTATATTATTCTTTACTTGAAAAATTAAACACACACTCAAATTTTATTATGCAATGCTGACTTTATGGTTAGGGAAATAATACAGTAGTCACCTAACCATGCACCAGGAAGCAGACCCTGATGTGGCAAACACAGCAAAGGGGAAAGAGAAGGGTGATCTTTCTCCAGGTGAAAAGCCAGAAAGTTATAAATGTGGTGTTCTGATGTCTTGTATTTCCATTCATCTCAGAGTGGGAAGAATTATCTGCTTGCTGCTCTAGATTAAATAATCACCGTTCCATTACAAGAGCAATAAAATGTATATATGATTCTATTTGTTGGCAAAAACAGTATGGCTTTTTATTGTCTAAACTTAGTTATTTTTTTTCTTATTTCTTGTCTCCTGAATACTGCAGACTTACCTGAAGGATAGTCTTTGCAAAAAGGGCCACAGAGGGATGAAAATGCTCAGACAGCTAAAATGAAATATATGAATGTCAGTATTTTGAATGTAAATTCTTATTATAATTGTAGATTACTTAAGAAAATCCAAAGAATTGAAATTTGCAATGTAAATATACTTTAACAATGAATCTCAAACATTGTGGTCTCAGGACCACTTTATACATTTTAATATCTTCACAATTTTGTTTGAAAAGCAAACTTTGCAAGTCGGCTTAAAAGAAGACAGTTTGGGACTTCTGGGAAGATGGCTGAATAGAGTAGCTCGATATTAGCCCTGCTTCATGGAAAAGTTAGAGAGGGGACAGGAGGGAAACTGAGGCAGCAATTCAGGAGTGCTGCTGACCTAGGAGAGCCTTCTGCACCACATGGGGCAGCTCTGGTTGCAGGGGCCAAAGAACTGAGAGGCAGAAAGCTGGAGCCTGGCATAGAGCCTGTGGGAGTGCACAGATGGGAGCTCAGGACTAGGAAGTAAGCGAGGCCGTGTGCCTTGGGTGCGCTACCCTCACCAGTGCAGCCCCTGACTGGCGACTCACCCAAAACCCCTCGCACCCGAACCCCGTCAGCTGCTTCCATTCCCCACACTCCAGATGCACCCCACTCCACCAGCCCCCACTGCACACACCTGCCAGTACACCCCCACCCCAAGTGCAGCCCAACCCACCTCTCCTGCAACCCTCCCGAGCACTACCTCCCCCTCCCGTTCACTGCAGGCTGCTGTCAGTGCATAAAGTCTGCAGGCATTAACCACCATACCCACGCTACCCCTGCCCCCCTGCCCATAGTGTTGCACAGCCTCACCCGGCCCCTCCTGAGTTTACAGCACTCCTAGACCCATGCATGCACACGAACTCCCAATCACATCATTTAGCTCTAGGAACCTCAGTTTAAAGCAGTCCTAGAATCACGCTTGTGCACAGCCCTCAGTCTCACTTCCCAGCTCTGAGAAAGGGCTGAACCTGCACAGCCTGGTCACATCTGCCCCCAATCCACAAAGGCATAATGCCGACCTGCTGCCACAGCTCTATGCATGTGCACAAAGGGCCCCGTGCCTTAGACCAGCGCACACCAGGGTTACGCCCCCCAGACCAGTGCACCCACATGGCTACATCCTCCCTGGCCGCTGGGCACCCCCATTCACAAGCATCAGTATAACATCTCCAACTTGTGCTTATACCTGCCCTGAAACGAATCACTGCACTGAGGGTTCCACCCCATACCCTGCATCCTGCTGTACAATCATCCCACAAACACAAGGCCTTAGACTACTGAAAGAAATCAACTCCCAAAGTAAATCAGTCAAGATATTTACATGCCATGAAGACAGCAGAAGATCACTAAGCATATCACAATGCAGACAGACACAGCCCTGCCGAATGCCCAAATTAAAACACCAGACGAGAGACAGACATTGGGACAACTGATCAAAGATGTTCATACAAGTCTACTTAATAAAATAAATGGGATGGCAAATGACATAAAGAAGATCAAGAAGACAATAGAAGAGCATAAAGAGGAATTTCAAAGAATAAATAGGAAAACAGCAGATATCACAGAGATTAAAGACTCTGTTGACCAAATAAAAAACATACTAGAGGCGCACAACACCAGACTTGAAGAGACAGAAGAAAGAATAAGTGATACAGAGGATAGGATAATTGACTTCAAAGACTCAAAACAGCAAATGCTAAAAGAAGACACTCTGATCTAGAGGCTCAGCCTCTTCAGAACATCTGCCAGTTCCATCTCCCTACCCCATATTACTGACAGCCCCTTTCAGCATGAAAAAATCAGAATGGCCATATACCCCTAAAGGGTGGGATAGAAAGATCAAAAGTGATGGTGGAGTTATACAGAGAAGAAAGGGTTTAAAAAATGAATATGATTGCTGAATCATTAAACTGATAGTTAACTAAAAGAAGTATCTTAGAGCACCTAGAAGTAAAAACCTAAAATTATGGAATTGTAACCCATACCAAACTGTGAAATAAGTTCTACAACTAACTGTTGTACTGTGCTTCGAAATCTATTGTTTTGTATATATGTTATTTATCAAAAAAAGAAAAAAAAATCGATTGTAATGATAAAAAAGTATTTATTCCTTCTAGCTTCCTACATTCTGGAAAAGCCAGAAGGAAAAATCTGAGAGGATCATATGGTAGCCCATGACAAACTCTGGGATCTGTCCTGTAACTACTTGTTGAAGAGTATGCTGAAAATTATTGCTTTTTTCTTTCTTGCTTTATATATATGTTATATTATAAAATAAAAAAGTTTAAAAAAAAAGTACTAATCTTCCAAAAAAAAAAAGAAGGCATTTTGATTTTTTTATCTGCTCCTGGTATTCTATGTTATTTTGGTTGAAGTATATGAAGAAAAACTGGCCACACAGATATATAAGTTCCTTGGAAAGAATATTTAATAGTCTTTCAGACAATTTTGGATGTTCTTTCATACTACCGTAAAAACCAAAGATTTGTTACAATATGGAATCTGAAACCCTATCAATCGACTTTTGGTTTTGTTACTTAAAACTGACTGGTCTACTCTGAATGGATGTTTTATCTATGCATGACTCTGAAGCATTGTGCACTGGTTGGTCATTTGGAAAATACAGATAAACTGAATTGTACAGTTTTTCCAAATGTTGACATATTTCATTACACAATATCACAAAAATCACACTGGTTTATATCACCACTATTTTTACTGAAAGTCTTTAAATATTAAAAAAGCTGTGAAGCTCAAGGTGTTGGATTCAAGTTTTCTGAAATTCAAATTTTTGCATGAAACCTTGAATTTATGATTGGCAACAAATACTGTCAGTTGTTTTATTGAAGCAATAGGTCACCTACGTTCATTTTTATAAAATGTCTCCCAAATACCCAAGTCTGTATGACCAGCTTGTCCGTCAATCATTCTTTCATGATAAAAAGCAGCCAGTAAGTGGAGCTTTTAATAGCAACTGCACAAGCGCATTTTCTTGAGATAATCTTCATACTTTGGTATGCCACAGAAATGCTTTATTCGCCAAGCATTCATACAAAATATAAAAAAGACGTACTTTAAGGTGGAGATAATAAAATCAGTAATTTTCCCTGCTTCATTATTCTTAAGTGATACTGGCTTTTTTTTTCTATTGCAAGAATGTGGTGGTGAAAATATAATGACTACTAGTGCAGTTTGGTACATTGCCTTAATTCGTGCTAAGGCCCCAAAAGTTTTACCCTTCTTTTCTTTTACACCCTCAGTGCCACTGTTAACACAGTTCCAGAGGCAGATAACATCTTGGTGTTACCATGAAAACAGTTTTGACTTTGCAGACACAAGGAGAGAGTGTCAGGGACCCCCAGAGATGTGTGCTCACACTTGGAGAGATGCTCCACCTATTCACTTATTTACTCTAAAAAAAGATTACGTGAAATATGAGTTCCTCTGAAGCATTTAAAAAGTAACTGTTATCTGCAAAAAATTCTAACAAATCTTTTCAGGGTCATCTATTTCTTAAACAAAAATTGATCCCTTTTACAGAACCATTATATGTGACATTCTATCTACAAAAACATAACTTTACAGCCATGTAAAACATCCTTACTCTACATTCACATTTTTATCTCACACAGTTTCCTCCCCAAATGTGGAAATGTAAATAATTTATCAGAGACAAAAGAAATATGAATGATTTCAAAGCATCACAGTTATGCAACATACTTCTACTTGCTTCTTTTTGACTATAAACTGGTGTTTAAATAACCAAACAAACAGCCGTTGTATATTGTTTTCAGGAAGAAATAACTTCAAGGTGTTAAATCCATGAGGGCAAATATATAGCATAATGAATTAAAAACAATCTGGAATTATTTTACCTTTTTGAGTTCCCAAAGACTTGTATTTTCAGCTCCACAGAACAAAGGGTTTCTACCGAATGGATCATATGTATTTAATTGTTTGCCACCTGAAAAAAAAAAAAAAGGTACTTTTCATGCTTTATTCCTAGCCCAAGAGGTCACTTAAACCATCACCATTAATGCTGGCATGGATAAATATAATTTCTAACACTGTAGATCCTACCTAGATTAAAAACTCAGTCCCTTCAAGAATTTATTTTGGTCCCCAAGCAAACCAGGTAGCCTGTGTGTTCCAACTATTAAAAGCTCACTTCAAAAATTTCTCCCAGTGGTAGAATGCTTGCCTGCCCTGTGGGAAACCCAGGTTCATCCCTGGCCCATGCACTGCCCTTCCCCCACTATCCCCCCAAATCCTCCTTTTCTAAATTGCAACAAAAGTTGCCTGTTTCTTGGTCAATTAGATCTTAAGTGTTAAGATGGCAAATAACCTGAAAATGAAAAAGGCCTAGCTTTACAGTGCTCTAAATATTTGTCTTCATTCTCAATTTAGCTTGTAGGGCAACTGATGGATTATTTTAAAAACTTTCCTGGGGGCTACCAGACTTGTCTTTTAGCCTTCTCAGGCAAGTTTAGAGCAATTAAATAAGCTGACCAAGAGTCCCACAACAAATTTGAAGAATTGATCTGGCACCATGTTTCTTGATCCTCAAGGTTAATATTCTTTTTATACAGCCTCAGATGAAGAGGCTGTATTTCTAAGGTTTCTTTACCTCTATTATTCAATTAGAACTAGTAAGAGATTGAATTCAAATGGCAAAACACATTCAAAGTTTCTGTCTCACAGAAAGTTTTTGGTCCTAAAATATTAAGAAACCATAGAAGGTGAATATGATGGTCAAATGAAAAACCAAAAGCCCCATACTATTGACAACATATAAACAAGTATTTCTATTTATACCTCAAACCTTGGCACAAACTGCCTTCATCTGTGTTCCTTATCTGAGGTTTTACACGTAGAGATGAAAGTCAGGGACTGAAACTGCTCCAAAGGTATAAACTTACATATTTATAGCTGAAGTAAATGAGGTTTCCACAGTTTTCTCATTTAATTTTCACAGCCATAAAAGGTGTTGGCTTTAATGTCTAAATTATTTAAAAATGTATATCACCTATAGTTTTGTCAATAAATAAGTGATTCAACATAGTACAATTTCACTTCAGAGGTCCCAAGCAGATGTGGTTACGAGAGGGCCCCTTTTGCAAAAAATTTTACACATGTACCATTTATTAATAAGCTGCATGCAAAATACATTTATACACACACATTAATGAACAGGATGTCAATACCAAACATGCATGCTGTTCCTCATGGATGGTTCACAGAATGCTCAGGAGCACACTCACTGAATGCCTTGTATTCCCCAACTTCAGCTCTACGCCCTGAATGAGAAGTGCCTCCATTTACTATGCTTATGGATCACAGAAAATGATCCTTCTAGGTAAGCATAAAACACACCCTTTTTGTCAGTCACACCATAGCTGCCCACCCCTACTTCTTGCCCTTAATGCAATGAGTAAGTCCACGGTAAGTGAAAAAGTGCCAAAGGAAATGGTTATTCCTAGTACGAACCCACATTTTGGGTAAAGGTACAATGTTCACTGGTCCCTTCCAGGAAATCCATGTTCCATCAAACTGTAAGATGGCCAAGAAAATGAGTTTTAGGTATTGGAAATCTATTTTTAAGAAACGGATGCTGAAGAATTTCAAAAGGGCATAATATTAATTTGTATTAAAATCAAAGGGGAGGGTGGCGTGATGGTGGCTCAATGGCAGAATTCTTGCCTGCCATGCCAGAGACCCAGTTTCAATTCCCGAGACCCAATTTCAATTCCTGGTGCCTGCCCATGTGAAAAAAAAAAAAAAGAATCAAAGGGGAAAGGGTGCACAGGTGGTTCAGTGGTATAATGCTTGCCTGCCACGTTGGAGACCTGGATTCGATTCCCAGCCCATGCACCCACCCAACACCCCCCAGAAAGGGGGAAGGGGAACAAGAGTTCAAGAGAATTACTTAAAGTTTTAAAAAGCTCACCTTTCAAATTATCAAAGTGTACCCAGGAAGCAGGCTCTCGATTTTTGGTTTTCATATAACTTTCAGATGCAGTTTTTTCTCTCTCAACTTTTCTAATGGTTTCTGTTTCCATTTCTTTGTCTGCATCAGTGAATTTTTCTATGTCTTCATCATCTCCTATGTCAATAAAATTTTCTTCATCATCAGACTCCTAACAAAAAAGCAGTTTCATGAAACCGGGTTAATCAACTAGAAGTTGCAATAACATCTGTATTCAATAAAGTGATGTAGAGCTTTGAAGAAGATTCGCTTATTAGAATTCTGTAAACACCACAAAGTTCTACTCAAAGTAAAATGATGGCCATCCATGATACTGAGAACAAGAGGGGAGATATATTCTTACCTCTAAACGTAACAGAGTTTAAATTTGAGCCAGGCAACTTTGGGATTCTATCATTTAAAAACAATCAGCTCTCAAATTCCGGATGCTTTGAAAATACTTAACAACTGTAAAGTGCTCAATGAATAATCCCATGGGTTATATGTATTTCTATTTCACAACTGCACAAACAGGCTTAAGAGAAGTAGTTAACAGTTTAAAACCTTCTGAACTAACTCATAGCATTGCTAGTACAGTTTATAACCACTACAAGGGTGTAGCCAAACGCCCAGCTAGTAAGGTGTGCAGCTGGGATATAATACAGGTCTGTCTATCAGACTCCAGAACTCATACACGTAGTTATTGTCACTGAAGCCAACAAAAAGATACCAATATGTTTCAGAACCCATGCAATTTTAAAAAGTGGTTGTAAAATATACCAGGTGATTGTCTAGTTGACTTCTCAAACCCGGCTTTACTTTAATGATCTCAGAAACAAGATATAAAGCTCCACATATGAATGGCGGCATCTGTTCACAAGTAACTTGAAGTAACCGCTTCACAAAAGCCTTCACCCGGCGCAACACAATGTCAGCTTTCAGAGACTTGTAGACAAGGTTAAGAAACATGGCTTGCTTGGAACAAGATATCAACCCTGGATCCAACATCTTCCTGTAAAACAAAACAAGGTCAAATGTTTACTCATAACACTTCTCCACAACCAGCAGGCACATATGAGAAGTGACTACTAACTTTGTCTTAATAACAGATAACCCTCCCCTCTATCTTAGAAGAGATCATTTCTGCCTTAACAGGTAAACCAAAAGTAAATGACCCAACAGAAAGAATGAAGATGGTACCAGGTTACAGAAGCAGGGAGCATCCAAGTTTGTAATTTCTTTTCTTTTCCAAGTGGCTCTCTTCTCTAGATTAATAGGCACAACCCAGGCAGCAATGTTTTCTTATAGAAATGTAGAACCTCACAAGAAAGGCTAATCCAACCCAAATATGAAAAGTAATCTGTTTATTTTTTCAAAAATTTAAGGCCTCCAGATTGCTCCTATGCCAGATAAGCCCTGAAATCCAGAGGTACCAGTCTCTCCAAGAACATCAACTAATTTCAGACTTCTACCCCATAAGATCAACACCCCCTTCCAGCATGAAGAAGTTAAAATGGTCACTGCCCAGATATCCCTGATGATTACATGAGAGGGAGGAGGCATGGACAGAGCAATTCAGATTTAACAAATACTTATGACTACTGACTCATTATACAGATATTTCTTTTTAGTGTCTAGTGTATTAGAATAGCTAGAAGAAAATACTGCAAATATTGCACTACAGTCCAGTAGCCCTGATCTTTGATAATGATTGCATAGCTATATAGACAAAAGAAAAAAGCTGGCTGCCCTTCTTTGTATGGATCTACTTCTAGATGTTTTATTCCGTTCCACTGACCTATACAGTATCTCCAACAATACTACGCTGTCTTAGTAAACTTACTTTTATTGTATGTCTTCAAACTGGGTAGAATGTAATACTAGGGATCAATAAGGGGAGTGGTGATAAGGGGTATCAGATGTTTGAGGTTTTCTTTTTATGTCTCTTCTGGAGTATGCTCTAAGATTGATGAATGAATGCACAACCATATGACGATACTGTGAAACACTGATTGTATACTCTGGATGGAGTGTATGGTATATGAATACATCACAATAGAATTACATTTGAAAAAAATGAAAGTAACTTGTGAAAACAGCAGTGGGCTAGAAGATCCGAGTTTCTGTCTCCCCTCCCGCTTTTTCCCCAAAGTCCCAGACAGGGAATTTGCCTTTGTCATCCACTATTGTAACAACAATGAAGCCCCAACACTGAATAAGCGCTGAATACTTGCCAAATGAATAAACAAACTTACGCAGTAAGTTGTCAATGTCTTTAGTGATTGTGGCTTGCTCACTATCTCTCTAGGAGCCGAATCCTATACTGGACAATTCATAGAAACTACCTTCTTTATTTACAGCCTTCGAATGCTCAAAACTATATAGTTATTATGAGTCCTTCTCTTCCCAAAGTCTCTCTTCTGCAGGTTGCTTAAGTATTATCTCATATGATACTTTCCAAGTTCTTTCTCTACCATAGTTGAACCCTAGTGATACCCCCAAAACTTTAGACTTCCACTACAAAAGGACACCCAAAATTAACAATTCTCCAGATTACTTCCTTTATTTAAAAGGAAATTTATAGGGCGGGCCACGATGGCTCAGCAGCAAGAATGCGTGTCTGCAATGCCAGAGGACCCGGGTTCTATTCCCGGTGCCTGCCCAGGAAAAACAAAAAAAAAAAAAGGAAATTTATAAAAGAATCATTACTTCCTTATTTTAAACAGTTTTATTCTTTCACTAACACAAGAAATCAAAGTACTTAATTCTTGAAGCATTTTCATTCTCCTCTGCATACCTACTTTTCCCCATTTGTTAGTTCCATAATTCTAGTTCATCCTAGTCATATTCTGTATTCTTCAATCTGTGATATTCACTTATTCTCTTCACATTTAAATTTTCTCACCATTTTCATTCATCCTGTAACTCATTTCAGTTATTCATTCCATTTTTACATCAACAGAAACATCTGAGAAGAATTTTTTTTTTTTTTTTTTAACATGGGCAGGCACCGGGAATCGAACCCGGGTCCTCTGGCATGGCAGGCAAGCATTCTTGCTGCTGAGCCACCATGGCCTGCCCTCTGAGAAGAATTTTGATATAAGTATCTTCACCATTTGACAGAAGAATATGTTCCTGAAGTTTTTATTAATCCAATTTTTGTAAACAAACTCAGCCCATTGACTTGAAAATTCAAATTTTCTCAGTCTTCTAAATGTGGTGATGTAGCTAACAGTGTAATTTTAAGGATATTTTTTAAAGGATTCTTAATAAAACCAAGCACAAATAAATACTTAGGTTTAAAAGCCCTCTGAAGAAGTCTGTCTGTGAGAGCTCTTGGCAAACAGTAATTTAAAGAACCAAGGAATGCACCTTGGAGATTTTTAGACTGTTATATTAAATAGACTGTGATGTTGAATAGATATTTAAAAAAAAATCTGTTTTACTATAACAGATTCCAAATATTTTCTAAAAATTAGACATTCTTATGACCTCCAAAAGTTAAAAAAAAAAAAAAAGATCCCAAGACTCAAAAACAAACCATTATGCCTTCAGCCTTGGAACTCTTCTTAAAACTAAAACAACATTAAGTAACCACTAAGTAAAAAAAATCATAGACTTTTATTAAAGGGTTGTGGAAAAACCCTTTTAGTGTATCAGTGCAATCAGGACCATCAAACGCTGTGAGCTCCGAAGCTGGCTGACTTGGATATGCTTAGCTAACTGGGTGCTTTTAATAGCTGTGTGACCTTGTACACATTACCTACCATACAGGCTGGGGAGCCAAGAGGATTAAACAACACAAAAACAAAAAAATGTGTGTAATATTTAATACTTAATATACACATGAAGATTACATTAGTTCACATCTACATTAGCTCATTGGATTAAAAGTCCCAGTTCTGCCTTTATTTGCTGTGTAACCTTGGGCAAGTTTCCTAACTTCCTAATAGCCCTATAAGATAAGTGTTTTTCTCTCCATTTTACAGACAAATACATTCAGGGACAGTAAAATGAGATTAATCATAATGAGGATTAAACGAATGTGCTCAGAGTTACACAGCAACTAATGGCTGGGAGGCAAACCTAGGCAGTGTGGCTTAAGTCTAAGTTATTAACTACCATGTTATATTTTCTTATAAGATCTATGTATATAAAATGACTAGGATGGATTAGAGGGAAATACAGTAAACTCTTGAATACAGTTTGTTGGTTATAGTTCAAAACTTACATATAGTATTCAAGATATCACCCCTCTGTGTTGCAAAGTTTCAGAAAACAAAATCTTTAATTCTAATTGCAATCCCCAACACTTTTTATTTAACATACTTCTATTTTACTTTCCTGTTTACTAGTTGTCTTCCTGAAATTTAAGAGCCTCTAAGTTGGATTTTGCTCACTGTGCTATATCCTGGGCACCTGGAACAGTGCCCAGCATACACTACACACTCAGAAGATGCGTGCTGAATGCATCACTGAATGGTTACGTGGAGGACGGGAGGGAGGAGGTAAAGGATCAAGGATAATGGGGAAAGGAAACTTGGATTACATCTCCAGTGCTATTTCTTTACTATCCCAAATGATTTAAAACAAATACAGAAAAATGTTAATATTGAAATACTGGGTAGGAGGACATAGCTCCTGTTTTTTGTTTTGTTTTGTTTTGTATTTTCCTGTATTTTAACAACTTCTCAAAAATAAAAAAAATTAAGCAATGCATTTAAAGCATTTAACACATAGTTTGTGCTCAACAGGGAAACAATGATTTAAACTCTCTGGTACCAGAGAGGAACGGCATGTGCTAGACAAGTTATTTCTCACATTCACATATTGCGATAGTATGTGCTTACCTGTATAATGCTGCATAATACCGATCTGATATTGACTGCTGAGAATTCATTACTTGGAAAAGCAACATTAAAGCCTGTACACAAGTATTAAAATTCACAACATGCAACACTTTAAACAGCGTATCAAGCTGCTCTCTCACTTTGTCATCACCAGTCTGAGCATACGGGTACGCCCTATTCACTCCTGTTAAAAGGGCACTAAGCATTTTTGACTCAATATCTTTTTTCTTGATACAAGTCCGAAAAAAGCAAAAATAAAGAGTTATTAATTTGTTAGCCAAGTCACTTTCTTCATTGGAGAGGACCATTTGATTTAAAAGGCAAATTGCATAATACTGAGCTTTGGGGCTAATATTTGAGCGAAAGAGTAGTCTTTCCACTTCACTACACACAACTCCTTTCATGTTGGGATGTTTACAAAGTAATGTCTCTAACAGATGGGAGGCTTTTGTGGCTATTCTGTTCTGAGGATCTCCCAGTTTATTTACCACCTGCACTAGAAGAGCCTTTTCTTCTTCCGGTTTGTTACAAAGAAGCTCATGAGCCACTGTAAGGGCTCGAATTTTAGTGGCTGCTAGTGAATCATGGCTTAACGTTTCTAAGACTTGCACAAATTCAGCCACTAAGTGTTTCAGCTGGTGTTCAAAATACCATAATATCAGTCTTCTATCTCTGGAGTCCTTGTTGCCACTGGACAACTGCTCTAGTTTGGTGAAAGGATGCTGGCTGAAAATTCGTAGCTTTCGACTGTCTGGCAGAAGGTCTGTAATGAGTAACTCTTTGAAAGTATCCAAAGCCACCAGGCACTGCTGTTTGCTACCCTTTTTTTTAACAAGGCTCACAAGAGTTTCTACAAACTGAAGGGTATGAATAGCATCATCCTGAATCAGAAGAATCATGGCTGCCATCCTATCACCTAGTGTCCCCGAAGACACAATTGCCTTCATCCAGGTAGAAGAGGCTCCCTTTTGATTATTCGTTTTACTTCTGAATAAGGCGATTTCATGCTCATACAACTTCTGAGCCAAGGCTTTGTACTTAGACACAACATCCCGAGGCTGGGGTTCCAAAGAATATTCACTGCTATGCTCCAAATCAAACCATTTGCCTCCAGGTTTGAATAACAATGTTTGTCTCTCAAAAAATTCAAACATGTCCCGTAGCTTCTCTTTCTTTGGTATGGTACTACTGTTCTCCTCAGAAAGTTGTTCTGACCTTTTCTTATTTTTGATCTTACTGTTCAATGTCTGTTCACTTTTTGCTGTATTTTGCTTTTTATTATCTACTTTAGATGCTTTCATTACTTCTTTGCTGGCATCTTCTTTAATACCTGGTTCATCTTCTTCAATTAAAAAAGCTTTTGCATACTTGGCCAAACTAAGATTTTGTATAAATGCTTCCAATTCACCTTGCTGAAAGTCATCAATTGCTCCTTTTTTGCCTCCATCCACCACTTCTTCATTTTCATCCAAAGTAGCCAGCATAAGGTAATCTTGCTGCATAAATACGGAAGAAAGTTAAAAGTTACAAATCTGACGATTTAGTTAAAACTCAGAGGTTAATCTGAATTCAGTATGTTCAAAATCAATTAAATTGACTTATCATGGTATTGCCTGGGCTCCCACCCTATACCAAAATAAATATTTGATGGCTCAAATATTTAAATGTGAAAAATAAAACCACAATAGGAGAAAGCACAAAGTAATTTAAAAATAGTAATTTCATAGTAGGCAAAATCTTTCCAGATTTCACATAAAACTCAAGGCTCAGAAAGGAAAGGATAGGTAAATATATTAGTTTCTCTCACACAAAACGTACAGAATATTCCATTCATGTAAGAGTAACTAGGTTTAATAACAAAATATAGAATTTCTACAAAGCAGTAATAAAATGACCAATAATCCAAAAGAAAACTGTGCAAAAGATATGAAGAGACAGTTCATAGGAAAAAAAAAATGGTTCTTTAATTTTTTTTTGCATGGGCAAGCACCCGGAATTGAACCTGGGTCTCCAGCATGGCAGGTGAGAACTCTGCCTGCTGAGCCACAGGGGCCCGCCCCCCCCCCCACAAAAATGGTTCTTTAAAATGTGAAAAGATGCTCAAACTCACTGATATTTAGGGAAATCTAAATTAAAACCACAATGATACATCTATTTTTTACTCTATTATATAAGAAATCATACCATTATGACACGTGGTGCTGGGGAGGGGGTACTGGGAAAAGATACCACCTCTATGGAAGGTAACTGCCAACTTCAACCAAAATTACATGGCACATATTCTTTGACCCAGCAGCTCCAGTTCTACCAATTTAGCTTACGCATATACTTACAAATGTAGGAAAAGATATATATTTAAGTTTAAGGTTATTTATTCAATGCATTATTCAAGCATTACTTGAAATAGCAAAAATAATGGAATATCTACAATAAATGGCAGACACAATGATTTATGCAGCCATAAAACAAACGACACAGATCTTTACACACTGATACTGAAGGATAGTTATGACAGTAAGACAAAGAAAGGATGCAAAATAGTAGGCAGATAGTATGATACCATTTATGTTTAAAAAAGTATATATTTGCTTGGAAATGTATAAAATACACCTACAAAATATTTAAAAACATAGCTTTTCATGCAACTCAGCGCAAACGACCGCCCTCTCACCTCCATGACCTCAGTGCTAAACTTCCCTTATCTCATTCTGCCTCAGACACTGGGGCATTTCTGTTCTTCCATCTGACCGGAATGCCCACGGCTCCTTCCTCTCCTTCAGGTTCTTACTTAAACATTTTCTTGGTGGTGCTTTCTCCAATTACCCCCACTTAAAAGTGTAATCTCTCCCACTTCGTATCCTCTGTTTCATTTTTTTCTCCACAGAACGTCTAACACGCTATACGTTTAAAAGTTAACTGTTTCCTTCCTCTATTTAGGATGCAAATTCCAAGAGAGCAGAGGGTTTCCTAAACTCAGTCAATATTTGCGTGCACATGTGAAAACAAATTATAATGCAAACACCGCTGTAGCTCACGGATGCCATGACGTCAGGACCAAAAAGTCAAGTTTCCCTCGATTTGATGGAATGATGGTCATATCACGTCCGTAAACTAAGTGAGACCCTAAGAAAGGCCACGGCAAAACAAGTCCAACTCGAAACTTTTCTTCTGCAAAGAGCAGGAGAAAAGAAATGCCAGAAGCGCACAGCGCACATTACGAAGCTGGGAT
This sequence comes from Myrmecophaga tridactyla, assembly GCA_004026745.1. Taxonomy (NCBI): domain Eukaryota; kingdom Metazoa; phylum Chordata; class Mammalia; order Pilosa; family Myrmecophagidae; genus Myrmecophaga; species Myrmecophaga tridactyla. The sequence continues at coordinate 19,841 of PVIY010034417.1, forward strand.
CTGGTCCGGGACACCCTCTCTCCATGCACTGCGAGGGTGGCTGGGCTATCTGTCCCATGACACCTGGTGCCACCGCGGGCTCCCCGCTTCCAACCCCGCGCCCGAGGGCCCGGGGACCCGGCGGTCCGCGGCAATTACCTTTGTGCCTCCGAGACGTAACACTTCATCAAGGGAGAACCCATTCTCAGCTTCATAGCGCTCATCCTCGTCCTCCTCGTCTGGGTCTTCTACGACTTCTTCCGGGCGCCAGGACCGCTTAGCATGGAACTCCAAAACACTCTTGGACGCCGCCATGTCTTGCAAAACACACGCGCACGGCCCCCAACCGACTTCCGCTTGTTCCGGTGACGTACTTCCTGCGGGGCTGTATCCCGCCCCCTTCCCGGAAATGGCCGCAATCTCCGCCCCTTGGGTGGTGTGCGGCTGCGTGGGACGTTCGGCATGAGTGTCCTCGCTCGGCCCTGCGCCGGGCCGCTGAGAGCCGCGGTGCGCTCGGGTAGGCGTCGGTCCCGGCGCGAGCCGTGGTGGCTGTGGAGACCTTCGGGCGCCTTATTGCTGGGGTCGGGGGCTGCTGGGGCGCCGAGGCTTCTAGCCGAAGTCCAGGCTGACATGAAATGGCTGTGTGGTGCTGGAGAAAGTGCTTGCCTTCTCTGCGCCTGTTTGGGTTGTCGGGCGAGATTAAGGGGTAACGCAGCTGCTTTGGAAGCGCTCAGGCTGCTGTGCACATATCAGATATTCAGAGTTTAATCGGTCCTGTTCGTTGTGTTTGCTTTCGGCAGTCATCCCCTGTCTTTGGAGAGGGAACTATTTCAGCTCCGGGAAAGAGCCGGCAGAAAACAACTCGGTAACTCCGATGCTGCGGCACCTTATGTATAAGATAAAGTCTACTGGCCCCATCACTGTGGCTGAGTACATGAAGGAGGTCTTGACTAACCCAGTAAAGGTAGGGGTCTGAGAGGCTGAGGACCAGGTCCGCTCAAGTAGATTTGCAAGGTTGAACCCTGTCCTAGTGTGAGCAAGGAAGTGTGTGCACAGGAAGAGGTCCGAAGGTCCTTATCCCAGGCAGAGGGGATGCCTTCCAGAGTAAGACCTTGGGACGAGAGAAATTGACCTGCAAATTGGCTCCCCCTCTCCGTGGCAAGTGACACATTGTTTCTCAGTCACTAGCTCAGGTTGTGTTGTGGTGAGAGGGGCTTCATTCATTTATTCTGCAAATACTGGAGACCCAGTGGGTGCATGTCAGTCAAAGGGCTGGGGATAGAGTAAGAACAAGAGACCCTGGCATGGGGCTTAACAGTCTAGCTGTAAATTGGTCCTTGCCTGGCTGTGACTTAGAGGCTCTCAGTTGGTAGAGGTGAGCTTTGTCATCTTGATCTACAACTTTCCCAGGAGTAATTGATTTGTGAAATTTTATTATGACCAGAAAATAAATCTTTTATTTGTTACTAGGGTAAAAAAAAAGTTTATAAACTTCACCGTAGTTTAAAAATCCCTTAAAGAAAAATGTTAAGATTATTTTTTGAGAGAAAAATCTACCATATAAATGAAAGGAATATCCAAGGAAAGCTTATTTGTGAGTTGCAAATAATTGAAACTGATTTCTGTAGCAGTCTGTAAATGATAACTACCATTTACAGAGAACTTACTATGTGCCAGGCTCTAATTTAAGTAGTTTTTGTGAATTATCTCATTTAATTCTCATAACATTGTATCTTGAGAATACAGTGTTATCATTTCCATTTTTCAAATGAAGCAGCTAAGCTTAAATAGCTTGCTAGGAGTTACATAGCTAGGAAGAGCCTGGCTCCAGAACCCACAGGCTTGACGCTACACTGTATCATAATTAGGTATAAATTCTGTAATTGGGAGTATGTCTAAAGTGTTATGGTAGTTTAGGGAAAGGGACAGTGAACTAAGGATGCTTTCTAGTAGCAGAGGCTCCTGCTAGAAGCTTGAAGTCTGAGGAGGAGTTATCAGATGGAGGAAAGGGTAAGGAGAGCAGTAGGAACAAATGTGCAGCAGTGAGAGCCTGGCTCTCAGGCCAATTTTGAGCCACAAAGTGGTGGAGGTGGCAAGCATCAAATTATAAAGCACCCAGGATGAGTTGCTGTGGAGTTTGGACATGATTCTGAAGGCAGTTGGGATCACTGGAATTCTTTAAGCAGGGGAGGGATGTGATCAGATTTGTTAGACATTTTTCTTGGGTGGTAGGTGGATGATAGGCTATGCGGAGAGGAGGTTGTCAGCAGAAGACTCAAGTAAGGAAGGCTGGGTCAAAGAGTGGCAGTACTGATAATGAGGAAGGAACCACTTCCAAAGGTATTTAGGAAGACAGAAGGGTAACCAATTGGATTTATGATTTGAGGGAAGGATGACTTTCCTTTGTGGGCTCCTGGAGCTTGTGGAGTCATTTCTCTGGGAGAAAGGAATGCAGAAGGAAGAAGAGCAGCAATTTTAGGGGGAAGAGGAAGGATGAAGAGCTCCACAAAATGACTCTCTGTAAATTTTAAGTAAAGATATTATGTTTCATTTTGCTTATTTAGAGAAGAGAATTCTTTCTTAGTAAATAATGGTTTATTTCATTGCATATATTATGTAAGATTTTTTTTGAAATTCAAAATAGCCATATTTGAAACTTAATATTTTTTCTCCATTTTTTTCTTTTTACTCAGGGATATTATATGTATCGTGACATGCTAGGAGAAAAAGGAGATTTCATTACTTCACCTGAAATAAGCCAGATCTTTGGGGAGGTAATATCCAATGTAAACTATAAAAGAAACTCTAACATCACACATTCTATCATTCTATAATTGTGTTTTCCAGCTTTTTTCTTTTTATGACTCACCAAATTTTTAATGTTTTAGCAACTTATGTACTGAGGGAAAGAAAGGAAACAGGGCAAAAAATTGTAGAGAAGATGTTTGAAAAGTTTATTGGAAATAGAGAAATAATAGGGGCAAAGGTAAAGAGAAGGCACAGATGGAAGTCAAAGGAAATAAAGAGAAAATCAGAGGGAAATCTAAGAATGGAGAAAGGAATAGAGACCCAAGGAAAGGAGGAAAGAGAGAACCCAGAAAAGAGAGAGAAAAGGAAAAAATACTGAGGAGTTAGTGGGATTAAGATGAACCCCAGCCATGATTTAGCCATAGTAACAGTAGGAGTCTCCCTTGAAGGAACTTTGAATTCTTTTCAGGAATTCTAGTTCATTTCTTTCCATACAAGTGCCTTTGATCAATTTAGAAATAGAAAACAGTACAAAAGAGAAAATAGAATCCAGGTATTTAAAAATATTAGTTAGGCCTACAAACCTCATAATTATTTAAATCATATGAATATGAAGAAAATATGTATATTCGTTTTCAAATACTAGTATCTCTCCCTAAGTATCTCTCATCTGAGTCATGAGACCTTATAGTGGAGGCTGTCTTGTAGCCCGGATCTCTGGTTATTGAGTTTCCTTAATTGTGCCTTTTGTGACCGTCCCAGTGGAGTTCCTACATGCGTAGACATACATGTACATATTAAATAACACACATTGTGGGTGTTTGCAAACATTTTGTTTTCTGGCTCAAGGTGTATATTTGTGTAGAATTTTTATTTAGAGTTATATATACTTTTAAATACTTTAATGTATTTTTTTCCATCACAGCTACTAGGGATATGGTTCATTAGTGAATGGATAGCCACTGGAAAAAGCTCAACTTTCCAATTGGTGGAACTGGGCCCAGGTAGGGGTACCCTCACTGGAGACATTTTAAGGGTAGGTAATAAAAGAATGCTTTGAAGTCTCACCTAGGTGAATCTTACTACTTCTGACTCTGTTTGCAAACTTTGTGATTTCCTTGGCTTTTACTCCTATCTCCTTGATTTCATATTTCTGAGCTAAATATAATGTCAGAATAACATAATGAATGCTTACTTATCATTGTCTATTTATAAGCTTAAAAAGGGAAGGGAAATGTAAAAAAATAAATAAAAACTATAAAAAACAATATATTTGTCTTCTGAATAGGGAAGGAGTTTTTTAATTACACAAAAGGCAAATCATAAAGGAAAAGATTAATAATTTCAACTACGCTAAAATTAAGAACTTTTTTCTTCAAAGACACCAGAAAGAGAGTGAAAAGACAAGACAGAGTGGTAGAAGCTATTGCAACACATATAAAGCAACAAAGAACTAGTGCTTAGAATATATAAAGAATTGCTTTAAATTAACAAGAAGACAGATAATTCATTAGAAAAATCAGGCCAAAGACTTGAATAGGTCCATCATAAAAGGAAATCCAAATGGCCATTAAAAATGAAAAAGTGCTCAGCCTCATTGGAAATCAGGGAAATGAAAATTAAAATCACAATGATTTCACCAGATTGGGAAGAAATGGAAAGCCTGATGACACCAAGTGGTGGTAAGGATGGGAGAAGTAGAGCATTGGGACCTTTCAAATACTGCTTGGAAGGGTGTAATTTAGATTAGAATGTCTGCTAACATTAAGCTTACTTATACTGTATTTCATTTCTGGTCATATGCTCCAGAGAAACTAGTGTTTATGCTTACCAGGAAACACATGCAAAAATACAGCAGCATGTTTTAGAAGAGCAAAAAAATCTAGAAATAACCCAAATGCCCACCAGTGGAAAATGGATAAATAACTTGTGGTATAGTCATACAGTAGAATACCAAGTGCTGTGAAAATGTATGAATCATAATAGAATGCAATAATACATAACACAGAACCCAATGTTGAGCAAAAACAGTGTGCAAAAGATTTCATATGGTATGATTATATTTTTATAAAATGTAAAAATAGTCAACATTAAACAATATATGTTTGGTGATACAAATATAGATAGTAAGATTTATAAAGAAAAACCGAGGAATGATAAACTTGAAATTCAGGATGGTGGTGACCTCTGAGGATGGAGGGAGGGCACGAGGGCTTTAAAGGTAAGGATCATGTCCTATTTCTTTAGCCAGATAGTGGATACTCTCCCATGTAGCATTCTATCATTCTATACAATATTGTATAAAAACATTGAAAATGAGGAATATTACTTATAGTGTACAAAAAGCAATAGTATTTATTAAATTTTTGTATTTTACAGTATTTTGGAACCCATTAGTCTTGATACCATATGACTTTTGTTTGAAATTAGGAATTGAAGGATTTTTTTTAAGAGGATTTATAAATATCCGATAAATAAGAAACCTGGTTATATTAGATTTTTAGAAAAGAAAAGTAAATAAAACCATTCATTTAAGTTTCCTAGGCTCTATTTTATCTCTTTCTAAATTGAATATAAACACTTACTAAGTTCCTCAGATAATATTTTCTTGTCTCAAGTGCTTTAAAAATCAAGCCCACCACCCTTAAGAACAAGTAATTAAAAACTCTTGAAAGAATATTAAAAACTCATTTGAAAACTCTTGAAAGAATATTAAAAACTCGTTTGAAATGTCAAGGAATTAAAAGCAAATAGCCAAGGAAGTATTACAGACCTGCTTTTATTTTGTATCTGATTTTCTGAAGGATTTTTCTCTTGAGAAGATGTTTTTCCATTTGCAGTTTCATCTCAAAACTAAATTTGGAAAACTATTCTTGTTCATATTGTCAGTCTGTATCTGCATATCTATGAAGAAGGAGGCAAATCACCAGTGGAAATTAATTCAAATGAAAATAATATTGGTGCACTTTATGCTTTTGGCATTGAATTTTAAGTATTAAAATATTGATATTTTCCTTAAGACTTTCCTGTTTTTCCTCCATCATGCTTATGTTAGTAAAAAGAAGTTACGTAATCTAAGAAAAAAATGGAAAACATGATAGAATCTCAGCATTAAACTGTCAAGTTGTTAGTGCCATTCAAATTTGATTTCCATAGGATACAGTTTAATCTCAAAGAGGAGGTTATTTCATAGACTTAGGCTATATACATTTTATTTCCTTGGTCTTTTGTAGATTCCATAATTTGATTCATTATTTTAATTGGATGGTCATCTTTTATTTTCACTTGCTAATTATAACTCTCATTGTCATCATTAGAAAAACTGTTCATTTCTTATATAGGTTATGCTTAATGGCTCTAATAGGTCATGATTCTCATAGACTGCTGCATTGGCTTGTGTGAGGAACAAACAATCATTCTGAAACCAAATAGTACTTCTATTATAATAGACATGAGCAAATTATTGAGGTAAATGATTAGAAAACTTAAAATCTACTCAGCGTATTGTATTTTGCCAATAATTTTTTTCTTCTTCTGTGTTGAGGTGTTCAGTCAGCTTGGATCTGTGTTGAAAAACTGTGACATTTCAATACATCTGGTAGAGGTGAGCCAAAAATTAAGTGAGATTCAAGCATTGAGACTGACCGAAGAGAAGGTCCCATTAGAGCAAAATGCTGGATCCCCAGTATTTATGAAAGGTGTTACTAAGTCTGGGATTCCAATTTCCTGGTACCGGTATCTGCAAGATGTTCCAAAAGGTAATTGCTTTGCATTGATTAATAAAATAATTTTGATCACAACTCTTCACGGTAGTGATAGGTGACCCCCACATTTTACAGCTATATAATTGCTGTCAGGTCTGTAGAGAACAGCTGTTTTTTGGAAAAGAACATTGTATTAGAAACCAACTTGCCTGATAGTAAGGAGCAACGTATTTCATGCAGTTTTGCAAAAAAAGCAAAACAAATGTAATTCTGTTATACTTTTTAGTTTTTCCCTACAGGTAAGGTAGTATAATGAAGCAGCCCAAGGCAGCAGGGGCTGAAGGAAGAACATTGACAGCTGAGTGTCATTTAATTATCTAATGTTTTGAAAATTCTTGCTTGCCTAAAAGCAAGTAAGGAGTGGTGGTAAAATCCCTGAGCTACCCAGGAATCTTGTATTGCTGAGTCCCATCAACCCTAGAATGGTGATGTTGTCTTGGGCAAGGCCCTTAAGCCACTCCTGGCCTTAGCTTCTCTGTTGATTTTATGAAATTCCAACTTCTTTCAAGTTCTGACAAAGTTGAGTTTTACTTTCTTTCAAGCCTAGTGATAATATATAAGATTAAACTAATAATTCAGATATTTTGGCTCTCTGGCTTATTAAATGGAAGATGAGATATGTAATATAGAAGATGAGAAGTGTTTCCTTAGCTGTTCTGCAGGATGGGTTTTCCATGAAGAAGTCTGGATGATTCTGTGGTGGTGATGTTTCTTATGGAAGCATCATAGTTTCCAGTATTGAAGAACTAGGCATTTTCTTTCTCACAGTTAATCTTTAAAAGAACCAATTATTTGTCTTAAAAATGATGAAACATTAACT
>PVIY010034418.1:0-15410 GCA_004026745.1 Myrmecophaga tridactyla
TTGTTTGAAATCTTTTAGCCACTGAAACTTTGTCTCATTTCTCTCTTCCCTCTTTTGATCAGGAAGGCTCTCTCAGTACCATAATGCCAGGTCCTGGCTCATTCCCAGGAGTCGGGTTCCACATTGCCAGGGAAATTTATACCCCTGGGAGTCATGTCCCATGTAAGGGGTGGAGGGAGGGCTGTGAGTTCACCTACCAAATTGGCTTAGAGAAGAAGCTACATTTAGCAACAAAAGAGGTTCTCTGGGAGAGACTCTTAGGCAGTTGTAAGTAGGGTTAGGTTCTCCTTTGCAGGAATAAGTTTCATAGGGGCAAGTCCCAAGATCAAAGGCTTGGTCTGTTAAATTGGTTATCCCCAATGCTTGTGAAGATATCAGGAATTCCTCAGATGGGGAAGTTTAATATTTTCTCCTTTTCCTCAGTACCTCCAGGGGGCTTTGCAAGTACTTTTGTATTCTCTGCCCAAATTATTCTGGGATGTGTTGGGGCATGACACTGACCTGTACAAACTGACAAGATCTCACTCCCTATTCAAGATTCCATGTAATTATGGTGTTCGAATAAATTGACCATACAAGTTAAATTAGATATTGTGCTACCAAAAATATAAATTTTACAACAGGTAAACATCTCTTCCTTTGGAATCACACAGAAGTTGAAATTTTAAAATATAGACCATATCATCGTTTACCCTGTTTTCTGGTTTACCTCAGTCCAATCCAGATCAACTTCAGTCAGATCTCTATTTGAAATCTGATCCCTTTTTTAACTTTATCAGTTGCTTTATGGAGTAATACTGACTTTCATAGCTTCAGGGCTCTAACTCTGTGCCTCAGGTGTGACACAAATACCCTAAATTCTAGGGAACAGCCAGGTTATACACAAATAGTTCAGCATCTCAGACTTTAGAAATTAACAGTTACAACTCTGCAGTAGATGAATAGAAAATTTTAAGCAAATTTTCACTTGGTGTTGGGTGAGCTATAGATGCCGTCAAGAATTATAGACCTCTGGCTTGCTTTGAAATTTCTCAGATGAATTTTTTTTCAAGTCAGAATCAACTTCACTAAAAATATTAATACCGCTTATCACTTACTTGGTTTACTTTCAAGCCAGATTGGGATGCTTTATACAAATACTCAGCTAGTGAAATGAGGAGAGGGCTTGGTGAGGGTAGTGTTTATTTAATTTTGCACTTAGCAAACATTTTATGATGTATTGGAATAAAAAATGTACAGCTGAAAATTTTAAAGTACATGTGTATTTTTGAAACATGTTCATTGTAGAAAACTTGAAATAGTAAGAAAAAAAATCCCCTAAAATTCCATCAACTAGAATAAAGGATACTATATATATATTTGAGGACACCAACATATGTTATCCTCATAATTTGCTTTTCAGATTAGGCAATTAAAATGCCCAAGCCATTTTAAATGTGACTTCAGGGCTTTTGCAAGCAACTTTTGCACAAAAAAAGGATTGAATTTTTTAGCAAAACAGTATTTTGACATAAAAACATGTGGTGTAAAGAAAAATCTATATGGAAAACTGCATCCAATAGTTTCCAGGGACCAGAAGCACAAAGGGCAAATATTACTTCATGTTTTCACAAGTGGCCCACAGCACAGTCTGACTTTCATTTAAAAAAAAAAAAAAAAAGTTAACTCACGTAAGCACAGTTTGGCAGAGAGAGCCTTTGATTAACAATGTGTAAAGAAATAGTAAAAAATAATTTGAACCCCATTGTTAAGAGGTTGGCAGTCTCTTAACATTTAGCCTTTTTTTCTCTTCTTTGCTTTTATTTTAACTCAACATAAGCATTTCCCCCTTTTTTTTTAATCATGTGTTGTTTTATTTCCTACATCTTTTATATACCATATTTTTGACATTTTGAGATAGTGAGGAACTTTTCTTTGGTAGTAAATCTTTGATTATAAAGTTTAATTACTGCCACAAGAACTGCTGTCCAAATATTTAGAGATTGTAGGGAAATCTGTAGATTTAGACATAGAAGGAAAAACAAAGGCAATGAAAACTACACAGGCACTCCAGAAGAAGACTCTGACAACTGCTCCACTGATTTCATTTTGACCCTTTGTTCCAAAGTGAAATCTAGGTTGCCTGCTTTTTCTTCTGTTTCTTGTGTTGGCACAAATTCCTCCATTTGTGTTTTATACCAGATATAAACATGGAATATATAACTTCTTAACCAAATAACATTTGGTTGAAATAACGTTTATTCTATCAATAAATCTTTCTGAAAGGCAGCCTTTCCCTCAATGTCACTTTTTTGAGAGTCAAATATCTTGCCAGATTATTGCATTGTTCTCTTAGCTGTTCTCTCCATGTGTATTCATAGCCTTTTTCACTGACACCAAAAACACTTTTTATTCCCCCCAAGATATCTAATATTTTATTGCAGTATTTTAAAAAATCAAAATTAATTTTAAGAATCCATGATGAACAAATGTCAAAATGTTAAATAAAGACAGCATCCATCAGCCCAATTATTGTGAGATGAGTAAGAAAATACTCAGGAAATCATGAAAACATTTTTCTCTAAGATTTTTTAAAAGTTGTATTGTTTTGCCTTTCACATTTAGGTCTTTAATCCATTTAGAATCAGTTATTTTGTACAGTGTGAACTAAATATTCAGTTTCATTTTTCTTCTGTATGTATACATAATTTCTTAGAATATTTATTAAAAATTCTCTCTTTTCCCATCGAACACTGATCTTCCAAGCCATTTCTATCACTTATTGTGTCCATACATGTATAGGTCTTTTTCTGGTCTTTCTAGTATGTTCCATTTGTCTATTTTTCTTACTCTGATTGTTATCCCATTGTTCTGATTATTAAATTTTTATAATGAACCTTAATGTATATTAGTACAGTTCTTTCCATCTTGTTTGCTTTATGACTGTCTTGGCTATTTTGAACCCTTTCACTGTTCTCTACATTTTTGAATATTTGTCAAATTTGTCAAAAAAAGTAAGGGTTCTTATTGAGATGGCTTTAAATCCATAAAATAATATGGAGAAAATGACCATTTTTATAATATTGTGTATTTTTTGTCATGAACATAGCATATCTTTGTTTAAGTCTTCTTTAATGTCTTAATTCAATTTTTATAATTTATTTACAGAGCGTTATGTTAGTTTGCAAGCTGACTGAATGCAGTATACCAGAAATGGAACAGCATTTTAAAAAGGAGAATTTAATGAGCTTTAAGTTTGCAGTTCTGAGGAAGTGAAAATGTCCAAATTAAGGCACCAACAAGAGGTTAATATCATTCAAGATAGGTCAATGGGTCAGGAACACCTCTGTCAGCTGGATAGTCACATGGCTAGTTCCTTGCTCCTGGGCTCCATTGCTTTCAGCTTCTGTTCTGTAGGAATTCCTCACTTTCCTTATCCAGGGCTGGCCTTCATCTCATGGCAATTTCTGGGCTCCATGCATCTCCAAATATCCATGTTTCGGCTCTCCATGTATCCGCATCTGTGTCAGCTCTATTGTGAAGTTTCTGTCACTTCTGAGGCTTCTGTCATTTCTCCCTGTCAGCTCTGAGATTTCTGTCATTTCTGACTCTCTCTAAAATGTTTTCCTTTTTTAAAGGAGTCCAGTAAACTAATCAAGACCACCTTGAGTGAGTGGAGTCATATCTTCAACTAATCAAAAGGTCATACCCACAGTTGGGCATGCCACATCTCCATGGAGATAACCTAATCAAAAGTTACTGTCCTACAGTGCTGGATTAGGATTTAAAGCAATGGCTGCTCCCACAAGATTGGATCAGGATTAAAACACAATTTTTCCGGGGTACATAATATTTTTAAACCAACAGAGGTATTATATACATTTTGAGATATATTAACATATATTTCATATTTCTGGTTATACTATAAATGGCATCTTTTAAAAAATATCATATTCTAAGTAGTTGTTGATCATATATCCAAAAACAATAATTTTTAACTTTTTATTATAGTAACATATACAGAACTCAGTATTTCCCATTTTAATGATTTTAAAGTATTCAATTCAGTGGTATTAATTACATTCACAATATTGCATTACCATCACCAACATTCATTACCCATATCTTTTCATTAACTCAGACAGAAACTCTGTACCTCTTAAGAAGTAACCCTCCATTCTCCTTACTCCTCAGACCCTTGTAATCTGTAATATACTTTCAGTCTCTATAAATTTGTTTATTGAGGTATTTCAAATAAGTGAGATCATAAAATATTTATCTTTTTGTTTCTGGTTTATTTCATTTAACATGATGTCTTCAGAGTTCATCTATGACAACAAATCTACCTTTTTACCCCAGTGATGTCATTGTGTCAATGCTTTGCTTAAAATATTCTCTCCAACACCATTAAAATATTCTACTGATCATTTAAACTCTTTAGCATATGTACAAGGCTATAAGAAATGTCTCAGGCCTATCTCTTAAACCTTATTTTAGAAACCCTTGATTGTAGTCTTATTAAACCCTTTAGGTTCCTTAAACCTGTCATGTTTATTTTTAATTTTTGCTTTTTTTTTTTTGTCTTCTTGGTGCTGTTACCACTACTTGAAAAACTTTCCTTACTCTTCTGTTCTTCTTCTTTATTATTATTATTGTTTTTTATTAGAGCATTGTAGGTTTATAGAGGAATCACGAAGAAAGTAGAATGTCCCCATACCCCTCATGCATAGTTTTCCTTATTATTGTCATTTTGCATTAATGTGATACCTTTGTTACAACAGATGAAACAATATAATTATATTAACTATGCTTCATAGTTTACATGAAGATTCACTCTTTGTGTTCTACAATTCTGTGGTTTTGTATTCCATTTTATATCTGGTAACATATATACAACTTAAAATGATCCGTTCTTACCACTGCAAGTATACAATTCATTGGTGTTATTATATTCACAGTGTTGTGCTGCAATCACCACCATATATTACCAAAACGTTTCCATCATCTGAAACAGAAACTCTATTCTAATTGAGCATTAACTACTCATTCCCCACTCCCATGCATGCCCCTGTTAATCTTTATCCTAATTTCTGACTCTGAATTTACATATGCTGATTATTTTATATAAGTAAGATCATATGCTGTCTGTCCTTTTATATCTGGCTTCTTTCACTCAATATGATGTCTTTAAGGTTCACCCATGTTGAAGCATGTATCAGAACGTCATTTTACAGCTGAATAATATCCATTCTTCCATTGATGGATACTTGGGTTTCTTCTGCCTTTTGGCAATTGGGAAAATGCTGATATGAATATTGGTGTACAAATATCTTTTCGAGTCTCTGCTTTCAATTTTTTTGTGTATATACCTAGGAGTCAGATTGCTAGGTTTATTTAGTAAGTCTATATATATATATTTTTTTTTTTTTTAATTTTGCATATGGGCAGGAGGCACCAGGGATCGAACTCCAGACCTCCAGCACGGCAGGTCGGAGCTCTGCCTGCTGAGCCACGGCAGCCGCCCTAGTAAGTCTATATTAAACTTCCTGAGGAACCACTGTTTTCCATAGTGGCTGCACCAATGTACAGTCCTGCAACGAGTATTCCTATTTTGCCACATCCTCGTCAACGCTTATTTTTTCCATTTTTTCAATAGTACTCATTCTAGTGAGTGTAAGGTGGTATCTCATTGTCATTTTGATTTGCATTTCCCTAGAAGCTGAATGTTGAGTATCTTTTCTTGTACCTATTAGAATTTGTATATCTTATTTGGAGAAATGGTAATTAAGAAAATTCTTTGCCCATTTTATTTTAAATTTTAAACATTTTATATTGGAATATCTTGAAACTTACAAGATAGTTACAATAATAGACAAACCCCATACAGAGAACTCCTACATACTCCTATCCCTTCTTGATATCCAGACCTACTAATTTTAACATTTTATCACATTTGCAGTATCATTCTGTTTACCTATCCATAAATCTGTCAGCCCATCTACCTATTTATCTTCCCATCTATCTCTCAGTCCATTTTCTAAACACTTGGTATAGCTTGTATACATGGTGCTCCTTGAATACTTAATACTGTCATGTGCATTTCCTGAGAACAAGGATATTCACTTATATAACCACCTTGTGTGCAGTTATCAAGCTCAAGAAATTTACACTGATATATATCTTATAGTCTATATTCTAATTTTTCCGTATGTTCCAATAATTTCCTCTTGAGCCTTATCTCCTTCCTTGTAAATTTCCATCCAGGGTCATGTATTGCCTTTAATGTGTCATTGTCTCTTTAGTTGCTCTTTTTTTCTTTCTTTTTACTCTTTTTATTGTGGCATAACATATATATATATAATATAAATGTTTTCATTTCAACCACTGCCAAGCATAACACAGTGGGTTTTCACATTCACTATGTTACAGTACTCTCGCATTCTTCCATTACTACACTTCCCCATTTCCCCAGACAGAAACTCTATACCTATTTTGCGTTACTCACCATTCTTCCTGCCCTCTACTCCTGGCAACCAGTACTCTTAATTTCTGCTTCTATGACCTTGCATATTCTCTAGTATTTTGTTTCTAGTTACCATGCAGCTGGAATTTAATATCTTAAATTTAAACAATAGTGGGAGAAGTTGTGGTGTCCTTTAAATATAGTAAGAGAAGTTCATGGCATGCCCAGCCTTCTGGACAGTGTGGAGCCAGACTACACTGCCACTGTAGATCTGTGGACCTGTTCCTAAGAGAGCAGGGTAACCTTTATGTGCGTGATGGGATGCCTGTATATTGGTGCCACTGTATCCTGTGGCTCTTTAAAAGACTGACCCAGGAAATTTGTCACTGATTTGTCTTCTCCAAGCTTTCCCTAAACAAGAAGCGTTTTATGGATAGCTGAAGTATTCTACGAAACATTTAAGGCAAAGAAGCCAGGAGCACAGGATTACCAACTTTATGACATATATGAGAGTATCCAGGAGAGGAGGAAAGTCGATTTTGTAGGGAATGAAGGGGACATTCCGATTTTGTAAATAGGGAAGTTCCTGAGGCCACTAGTGAGTGCAAGTCCAGGACAAGACCCATATGTAGAAAAGATGGAGAAGACCCTATACTTCACTCTCACCTCAGGCTGATTTTCTTGATAGGAGGGCTTTGGTGATTGAAGCTGTATGTTCTCAGAAAAACATGTTCTTAACTTTAATCCATTCCTGAGGTTTTCAAAATTTTCTTCCATTGTGTAGGTTGTCATTTTATTTTCATGATAAAATCCTTCCAGATGCAAATTTTTTTTTATTTTGATAAGGACCCATTTATCTGTTTTTTCTCTTGTTGCTTGTGATTTGAATATAAAGTCTAAGAAGGTATTGCTTAACACAAGATCCTGTTTTCTTCTAGAAATGTGTTTTTGTTTCCTAGACTGCTCCAAGAAAATAACCTGAAATGAGTTGGCTTAAACAATCGGAATTTATTAGCTTTCAGTTTTGAGGCTGTGAAAATGTCTAGATCAAGGTATCATCAAGGAAATGCCTTCTTTCTGAAGAATTTCCTCTCCCACATGGCAAGGCGCAGGATGGTATCTCCTCATCTCTTCCTTCCGTTCTGGGTTCTATTTCAGCTTCTTGGTTCTTGTGGCTTTTTGTTTGTTTGTTTCTCTCTCTATTCCTCCCTTTTATAAGGTACTCCAGTAATAGAATTAAGACCCATCCTGAATGAGATGGGTTACTCCTTAATTGAAGTAGCCTCATCAAATGGTCCTACCTACAATGGGTTTATACTCACATGAATGGATTAACTTTAAGGACATGTTATTCTGGGGGTAGATACAGCTATAGACAACCATAGAATGTGATCGTTCTGACTTTCCTATTTAGCTTTTTATCTCATTTGGAGTTGGTTTTTGTATATTATGTGAGGTAGAACCCTACATTCATTCTTTTGCAAATAGAGATCCAGTTTTCACAGTATATTTTGAAGAGAGTATTCTTTCCCAATTCACTGGTGTTTGACCCCTTGTCAAAGATCAGTTGGCCATGGGCAGTGCGACAGTGGTTCAGTGGCAGAATTCTCACCAGCCTTGCTGAAGACCTGGGTTCAATTTCCGGTGCCTGCCCATGCAAAAAACAAAAATAAAAATCAGTTGGCCATAAATGTGAGGGTTGATTTCTGAGTTCTCAATACTATTCCTCTGGTTTATAGATTTGTTCTTGGGTTAGTATCATGCTGTTTTGATCACCGTGGCTTTGTTATAAGTTTTCATATCAGGAAGTGTGTATCCTCCAACTTTGTTCTTTTTCACAGTGGCTTAAGGTATTCATGGGCTTATCCCCTTCTATATAAATTTTTTTCCTTTGAGTATTATATTCACTTACCTTATATTACTTTATATTCGATAGCTATGAATTGTTTTATTTAAAAGATTAAGGAGTATAAAATTAAGCTTTTAAAAGAAAATACTTTTTCAATTCATAATACTTGTGCCTTTGTTTCCTAGGGCCGCCCTAACAAAACCCGGCATACTGGGTAATTTAAAACAATTAAATGTACTGTCTCATAATTCTGGAAACTAGAAGTGTCAAATCCAGTTGTCAGCAATGCCATGGTCTTTCTGAAGACTAGGGAAGGATCCTTTCTTGTTGTTCTAGTTTCTGGTGGTCGTTGTCAATGGTTGGCTCTCCTTGGCTTGAAAATTCAGCAGTCCAATCTCTGCTTCATCATCACATGGCATTTTTCCCTTATATTTGTCTGTCTCTGTGTCCAAATTTCCCTCTTTCTTTTAAGGACATCAGTCACAGTGGTTTAGAGTCTGCCCTAATTCACTTTGGCTTCATCTTAACCAATACATCTTCAGAGACCTAATTTCTAAATAAAATCACATTCATAGGGCAGCTGCCGTGGCTCAGCAGGCAGAGCTCCGACCTGCCGTGCTGGAGGTCTGGAGTTCGATCCCTGGTGCCTCCTGCCCATATGCAAATTAAAAAAAAAAAAAAAAATCACATTCATAGGACCAGGGGGGGTCATGTCTTTTGAATGTATCTTTTTGGGGGACACAGTTCAACCTACAACCCTTGCTCTTTCTCTCAAGTCTCTTCACTGTCACTGTCATTTTCACCATTATCATCATCAACATCAACAATAAAAATAGATACTTTTTTACAGCTACTAAGGAATAAATTAGAAATCATCAATGTGCTTAATCCAACATGTCAAATTTTATTATCTTAGCATCCCTAACATTAGCAGGAATTAATTCCTTTGGTTAGTTAGGTACCAATATACTTTGAATTATTCACCCATGTTGGATTGAATTTTTGGTTTTACATTTTTAGAAGAATATTCAACAGATTTATTCTGTTGCTCATATAGGGGGAAATGGGAATAACATCATTTTATACACTAGTGAAAATTTATTTGGAAGCACCAAAATTGTTTTATATTTGGAATTGTCTCCAAGTACATTTCATATGTTTAAGTACATTTCGATATAACTATAATTGGAGTCTGATACAGAAACATACCTCACATTTATAATCTATTTTTCCTTTGTCATTTTAATATTTAAATTTTAAGTTGTAAATAAGCTCTGACTATTTCACTTATTACAAATAAATCCAAAGGCAAATTTTTATACCCCATTTCATCTATCACACTAAAAACAGAACCCTTTGAGGATTTATCTATGCAAATGTTGATGAAAGAGCATTTCCATAAGAATATGATTAAATTAAAAAGGGAAAGGAATGACTAGGAAACTTTTCACTTCCCTGTATATTTGGGATATTCTGAAGTTAATAGATAACAGATTGTTGTTGTCTCAGGCCTCACAGCCTGTGTGTTAACTAAGAATCCTTGATTACTAAGGACTCCAACTTTGTGATTATGCTTTTCTGGACTGATATGCCAAATCACTTAAAAGTTATTTATGCAGGGAAAAACCAACAAATAACTGGAACTGTAGGGAGCCTTTGAAGCTATAATAAAACCAATAATTCCTCCAAATTTATGCATCCAAGATGCTGTGCACTTGATATATTTTTAGTAACATTTAAAAATATAATTCATTGGGGTAAAGAGTTAAAAACATAACACATTTTTGGCAAATTGCTGTGAAGAACAAAATTTGCAATGTGCAGGGTTCTGCTAATTTAACTGTTTCTAAGAAAATGGTATTTTGTGTAAACTGATTCAAATCTATGAAAATGACAAAATACAAACATTTTAGTTAACACTTGTATGGAATTGCTATGAACATTTTCCCTTAAAAAATAAAAAGGCCAGATTTAGAAAAGTTTTGTGGATCCTATAATTTAAAGGAAAATATATTAGCTATATTTTTCATGTGATTTTTATGCCCTACACTGATATTTTATATTCATATTCATTTATAAGTAGATTACATAATCTCTTTTGGCTCATTTGGCTGTCATAACAAACCTGTAATAAAAGTGTAAGGGCAGGTTCTACTGAAAAGGAAAGGTAGAATTACCTCTGTAGATTTAAATAAATAAGTAGTTAACTTGATTCTGGGATCAATGTCTCCTTACTGCCCCAATTTTTTTTTTTTTTTTTTTTTACATGGGCAGGCACCAGGAATCGAACCCGGGTACTCGGGCACAGCAGGCAAGCGTTCTTACCTGCTGAGCCACCGTGGCCCGCCTGCTGCCCCACTTTTGTGATGGCTTTTAAGCAACTAATGTAATAAAGCCTTATGGTGATAAATGTTACTTATTCAATAGAAATATTTTAAATCATTTCAAAATCTGTGACTTGTGGGAAATTCCTTTTAGATACTTAAATTTACTTAAGGTTATTAGTACAGAATTTAAAAGTTTAAGGATAGAAATTGTCTTTGCCACTCCCACTCTCTAAAAAATATCACTTGTATCTGTCCACCTGTGAATCTGTCCACTATCATGAAACCCCTAAGCCAGTCTGCATCTATGACTTTCTTGCTTTAACAGGCTTCTAACTAGTCTTGCCACCTCCACTTTTGCTCCCCTCTCACCCATGCATAGCCAGAGTGATCTTTCTAAAAGCCAAGTTTGATATTGTCGCTTCCCTGCTGAAAATTCTTCAATGGCTCTCACTTCTGTTAGAATAAAATATAAAAGAATCAACTTATAAAGCCTTCCTCAGCCTCATGTTTCAACTCAACACTACCTCCATCCCTCTATCTTCCTAACTTCAGTTATTTGAACACATCATGTTCTCTCTTACCTCTAGGCTTCTGCATATGTGTTTTCTCTGCATGGAACTCTTCCTCAAACCTTTACTATCTCCCATTCATCATTCAGGTCTCAATTTAAACATATCCTCCGAGGAACCTTCTTCGTTCTCTCCAGATTAGGCTAGATACCTCTGCAGTGTCTCCCTATGATGGATCTTATTGTTGCATGTTATGAACACTTAATTGTTTTCATAACAATAAAAAGTTTTAATTGGCTGTTTATGTCCCTGGACTGTAAGTATGTGAGAAGGTGACTGTGTTTGTCTTGCATACACAGGTCTCTATGGTACTTGCCACAATCTCTAGTAGTAATAATAGGGGCTCAATTAACACTTATTAAAGGAAAATATCAATTATTAATTAGCTTATCTTTCAAAATATACAATACTTTAGTTGAAAGCATCTTTAAACTGATAGGCACTTGTGGTTTGGAGCTATATACCCCAGAAAAACATGTTCTTAAATTTAATCCATTTCTGTGAGTGAACCCATTGTAAGTAGAAATTTTGATGCAGTTACTTCCAATCAGGATGGGTCTTACTCTTAAATTATAGGACTTTTTTTATAAGCAGAATGAAATTCAGATAGAGAGTAAAAGTATCAGGAGCCTAGAAACTGAACATCAGTGGAGCCCAGAAAAGAAGGCAGAGAGACCAGGAGATGCATCCATGTACCTTGCCACATGACAAACTAAGGACCAAGGATCACCAGCAGCCGGTTAGCTTTTGTCTTTGGGAAGAAAGCATCTCCTTGATGATGGCTTGATCTGGCCTTTCTTTTAGCCTCAAAAACATGAGCAAATAAATACGTATTTCATGGTATTTGCTTGAGGAGCCTAGGAACCTAAAACAGTGCTGTAGTCTATAAAGCATAAAATCATTTTCTCAATGGACCAACTTCATATATTCATTAATTCAGCAAGAGATACGGTTAAAGATTTATGTTTAAAATATGCTTTCTAGAAAAAGTATTATTAGAATATGCTGGGTGGAAAAAATGACAAAATATTATAAAATTCATCTTTAAAAAGAACTATTTTGAGGAATAGTTAGTTGTAAAAAATAAGGAATGGTCATTTGAAAAGCAAAATGATGACCCTGGCTCTTTCTTAAACAAAAAAACACATTGTTACTCTTTTGCTAATAGAATATCATGCTCCATTGCTGATGAGTTTTTGAATAGTTCCAGAAGGTAGGGAGTAGAGGATACAAACCGTGAACTGGTTTTCTTCTCATTCCAATCTCTGTACCTTTCTTCCCTTTGCAAACCTTACCGATTCATAATAGTGCCTGTTTTCCTCAGCCATATCTGTAAGCACTGACTTGATGTCATTTTGCATGTTTTGTTTCCATCTTTCCCATCTGCTTTCAGGGCATTATTAGCACATTCCACTGTCTCCAAGTTTTCTCATCTCTTCTGTAAGCAGATCAGTATCTGCCTTTGTATAGTTCAAAGCTTCAGCTTTGGAATCCAGTTTTGTTTATACTTAGTCTCTTCTCTTCATAACATCCATTAACATTTCACTGTAAAGTACATACTCATGTACAACAGGTAGCAGGGCTTCTGAGAGTCCAGACATCCTCTTTTCAGTGGCTTTACAGCATTTATCAGTGCAGCTGGTGATGCCTTTTAAGGTATCCACCAGATCCTCTTCCAGTGCTGACCACAGAATATGAATTGGGACATATTCTTTCATTTCATCAAAATATTCATTTTTTTCCTTGTAAATTCTCTGGGATATTTTATCTATCAAACTTATTTTTGGCTAAATGTTTCAGTAAAATTATTCATATCCATAAACTCCTCTAGGCAGTTTTTAACTCCTCTCATTCAGGATGCAGTAGCTACTGTTTACCCCATCTGATCCAGCAATCCAGGCCCTTGCTTCTTGTGAGAAGAAAGTTCCAAAGCTTGTGCAGTAAGAGAAACTTTGAAGTCTTCAATAAATATTTAAGTTGGATGATCAGCAATTCAGTTCAAAAACTTATGTAAAGCTTTCCTTCATGTCTCAATGAAGTCATCATTAAAGCATTCTACCATTCCTTTCACTATAAACCTTTCTGGGAGTGGCCGAATAATCAAAGTAGAACATGCTTCTTCAAGTTTTCCCTTCGACCAAAGGAAGTCTTGGTAACGTCTTCCAACTTCAGATTCACTGTGGTCAAATTCTCTACAAATGTCTTAGTAATGATCCTGTAAGTAATGAAAGTTTCAATTGTAGTAACCTGGCTTGCAGGTTCATCAGCTATAGTGAAGCGATCCTTCAAATCTAGCTCATCTTCAAACTTGATTTGGTTTATCATCGATAGTGGGATGTTGGCATCCCACGGCTGAAAGAATTCATGTTCATCAGTGAGGCATCCTTACTGAATACCTCTAGGACGTCCTCATCTAGATCCAGCACCTCAACCTGCAGCAGAGCTGATGAGGCACTGCTGCCCAAGACAGGGGCACTCGGAGGAAGTGGCCAAGATGGAGGCTTAGTGAGGTGTGGAATTTAGTTCATCCTCCAGAGCAGCTAGTAAATAGCCAGCAACAATATATAACAACTGTGGGGGCTACGTCAGTGACCAGACACACAGTGTACACCAGTCTGGACAAGTTGGACCAACTGTGATCCCACCCAGAACCGTAAGTCCCCCAAGCTGCAGAGACCCCTCCCCCACAGGCTGGTTTCCAGAGGAGAAAGAAAAGAAACTTTACTTACAGCAAGGGGCTGAACTCAACCAAACTCCAATTGTGGAATTAATTAACAAATTCTGACTACTGAAAAATAGGCCCCCAGCTCAGCTAAACCTCGAATAAAAGCTAAAGTTACTAGTTTTTGCCCCAGCACAGAAGAGGCAGAGTTGATGGGGGGACAAAAAAAGGGGTTTTTTTATCAGACAGCACAAAATACTTGAAGAAGGTCTGGACCCTAAAAAAAAAGAGGGGGCACATAGGACCTGGAGATATGTGGAGCAACTTACTAACTTAAGCTCTTGATTAACAAACCTGAAGAACTGGGGTCCTGCTCTAAAGAGGATATTTTTTCCTTTGTTTCTACCATTTAACTGCTCTCAGGCTCTGACTGCCCCAGGCAAGGGTAGAATTAAGTTTGTCTGAGAGACAGAGTCTGGTCAGGTGAAAGGAGATAATTCCCTGGAGGCTGTGCCTTCCCCAGGAGAGGGGTAGGGGCCCACCTCATGTAGCATCCCTCCCTCAAGAAATTCAGACCTCAGGGACTGGAAAACTGAAGCAATTAAAGCCAGCCTACAACTTCTCCTCTGTCTCAACCACTCCCCAGCAGGGAGAGTCTGCTAAAATTAAAGGTACCATATCATTTTATGCAGATAGGACACACAGGCAGACAAGTGCCACATATTGGGCAGGATAGGAAAAACACAGATCCAGAGGGCATTTTTCTTGATTTCTGCCAATAGTTCATTGCTAATGTATGGAAACACTTGATTATTGGGGTGTTGCTATTGTACTTCACCACATTGCTGAATTCATTTATAAGCTCTAGAAGCCTTGTTTTGGATTTTTCAGGATTTTCTCTGCATAGGATCATGTCATCTGCAAATAACAAAGGTTTATCTGTTCTTTTCTAATTTGTATGCCTTTTATTTCTTTTTCTTGTCTAATTGCTCTGACTAAAACTTCCCATTCAGTGTTGGGAAACATTGGTGACAGTGGGCATCCTTGTATTGTTTCTGATCTTAGATGAAAGCTTTCAGTCTTTCACCTTTAAGTATGATATTAGCTGTGGGTTTTTCATATATGCCCTTTATCATGTTAAGTACGTTTCCTTCTATTCTTATTTTTCTAAGGGTTTTTATCAAAAAAGGAAGCTGAATTTTGTCAAATTCATTTTCTGCATTGATTGAGATGATCATTTGGTTTTTCCCTTCATTTTGTTGATGTGGTATTACATTACTTGATTTTCATATGATGAACCACACTTGCATACTTGGGATAAAGCCCATTTGATTGTGATATATTATTCTTTTGATGTGCTGTTGGATTCAGATTGCAGGTACTTTGTTCAAGATTTTTGCATTTGTATTCATTAGACAAATTGGTCTCTAATTTTCTTTTCTTGTAGTAGTTTTATCTGGCTTTGGAATTAGGATAATGTTAGCCTTTGTGTTAGTTAGATTCAGTTGTCAACTTGGCCAGGTGAGCATACCTAGTCTTGTTGCTGCGGACATAAGCCAAT
>PVIY010034418.1:15510-27255 GCA_004026745.1 Myrmecophaga tridactyla
GGGGAAAGTTGTTGGAACCCAGGGGCCTGGAGAGAAGACCAGCAGAGACCAATCTGTGCTTTCCACGTAAAAAAGAGCCTCAGTGGAAAGTTAGCTGCCTTTCCTCTGAAGAACTAACAAAATAAATCCCCTTTTATTAAAAGCCAATCCGTCTCTGGTGTGTTGCATTCCGGCAGCTAGCAAACTAGAACAGCCTTATAGAATGTGCTATGATGTGTTACCTCTTATTCAGTTTTTTGGAGGTATTTGACAAGGATTGATATTAATTCTTCTGTGGATGATTGGTAGAATTCATCCATGAAGCCATCTGGTCCTGGGCTTTTCTTTGTTGGAAGTTTTTTTCGTTTTGTTTTGTGTTTGTATCCGGTATGGTTGGGGTCACATTTCATGCTTTTTTCAATGTAACTATCCTGTTATTGCAGCATCATTTGTTGACTTTTGTGGGGGAGGGGGTGGGTAGGGATGCATGAGCCAGGAATTGTACCTCCGTCTCTTGCATGGCAGTCCAGAATTCTACCATTGAACAACCCTTGCACCCTGCGTTGGGTGATTTTTGATAACTTGTTCAGTCTCTTCACTTGTAATTGGTCTTTTTTTTAATTAATTTTTAATTTTTAAAAAAAAATATGACAAACACAAACATTCTTAACATATGATCATTCTGTTCTACATATATAATGAATAATTCACAATATCATCACTTGCATATTCATCATCATGATCATTTCTTAGAACATTTGCATCAATTCAGAAAAAGAAATAAAAAGAAAACAGAAAAAAATTCATACATACCATACCCGTTACCCCCCTTTCTTTTTTTTAATTTATTTTAAATTTATGTACATAACTTCATACAAACACAGACATTCTTATCATATGATCATTCCGTTCTTGTTATATAATCAGTAACTCACACTGTCATCACATAGTTGTATATTCATCATCATGATCATTTCTTAGAACATTGCATTAATTCAGAAAAAGCAATAAAAAGAAAAACAGAAAAAAATTCATACATATCATACCACTTACCCCTCCCCTTCACCGATCATCAGCATTTCCATCTACTAAATTTATTTTAACATTTGTTCCCCATATTTATTTATTTTTAATCTGTATGTTTTACTTATCCGTTCATAAGGTAGGCAAAGGGAGCATCAGACACAAGGCTCTCACAGCCACACACAGTCACACCGCGACAACCATATCATCATACAGTTATCCTCAAGAAACATGGCCACCAGAGCACAGCTCCACATTTTCAGGCAGTTCCCTCCTGCAGTTCCCTCCAGTTCTCTCCATTACACCTTAACTAAACAGGTGATATCTATTTAATGCATAAGAATAACCTCCAGGATAACCTCTCAACTCTGTTTGGAACCTCTCAGCCACTGACACTTTATTTTGTCTCATTTCGCTCTTCTCTCTTTTGGTCAAGAAGATTTTCTCAATCCCTTGATGATGAGTTCCAGCTCATTCTAGGATTTCTGTCCCATGTTGCTAGGAAGGTCCACACCCCTTGGATTCATGTCCCACATAGAAATGGGGAGGGCAATGGGTTTGCTTGCTGTGTTGGCCGAGAGAGAGAGGCCACATCTGAGCAACAAAAGAGATTCTCTTGGGGGTGACTCTTGGGCCTAATTTTAAGTAGGCTTACCTAATCCTTTGCAGGATTTTCATATGAACAAACCCCAAGATTGGAGGCTCGGCCTATTGCTTTGGTTGTCCCTACTGCCTGTGAGAATATCAAGAATTGTCCACGTGGGGAAATTAAATTTTCCCTCTTCTCACCATTCCCCCTAGGGCACTCTGCAAATACTTCCCTATTCACTGTTCAAATTACTCTCGGACCCATCTGGGCATCACTCTGGACAAACCTACAAAATCTCATGCCCAAGGTTCCAAGTATGCAAGATTCCAAGTACTATGGTGTTTGATTTAGCTGTCTATATAGGCTACACTAGGAAATGCACTAGTCAAAATACAAATTTTGTACCAAATAAACATTCTTTGCTTGTCTCAAACATACGTTAAAGTTTTAAAATACTAATCACCATCTATTCTCAACACCCTGCATTATTGACATTCTTTTGTTCTTCCTCATGCAGACACATTTTTAAATTTGCACATTTAGTCACTATCATTTTATACTCTAGGCATTCGTAGATTATGCCATCTCAGTCTTTATTGTCTATCTTTCCTTCTGATTTCATTTGTGCCCTCAGGCCTCCTCCCTCTATCATTCTTACATTCATCTTCATTCAGTGTTCTAACATTATTGTATTACAGTTAGGTAGTATTGTGCTATCCGTTTCTGAATTTTTACAATCAGTCCTGTTGCACAGTCTGTATCTCTTCAGCTCCAATGACCCAATATCTCTACCCTATTACTATTTCCTGATAGTCTCTGTTACCAACTGAAATTCTTAAAGTTCATCTGCTAATGTCAGTTCATATCAGTGTGACCATACAGTATTTGTCCTTTTGTTTCTGACTAATCTCACTCCGCATAATGTCCTTAAGGTCCATCCGTGTTGTTACATGCTTCATGACTTTATTCTGTCTTACAGCTGCATAATATTCCATTGTATGTATATACCACAGCTTGCTTAACCTCTCTTCTGTTGATGGACATTTTGGCTGTTTCCATCTCTTGGCAATTGTAAATAATGCTGCTATAAACATTGGTGTGCAAATGTCCGTTTGTGTTCTTGCCCTCATGTCCTCTGAGTAGATACCTAGCAATGATATTGCCAGATCGTATGGCAGTAATTGGTCTTTTGAGATCTATTTTTTCTAAAGTCACTGTAGGTTTATTGTGTACTTCTAGGAAATTGTCCATTTCATCTAGGTTGTCTAATTTGTTGGTATACAGGTGTTCAGAGTATCCCTTATAATCCTTTTTATTTCTGTCAGTTCAGTAATGATGTCCCCTCTCATTTTTTATTTATGTGCATCGTGTCGTTTTTTCCTTGTCAGTCTAGCTAAGGGTTAGTCAATTTTATTGATCAGTATATTGACCAATTTATTGACCTTTTTTAAAAGATATTTTTACTGATAAATCTCCACACACATATATTCCATACATGGTATAC
Organism: Myrmecophaga tridactyla; assembly: GCA_004026745.1. Classification (NCBI taxonomy): domain Eukaryota; kingdom Metazoa; phylum Chordata; class Mammalia; order Pilosa; family Myrmecophagidae; genus Myrmecophaga; species Myrmecophaga tridactyla. The sequence continues at coordinate 18,606 of PVIY010034418.1, forward strand.
ATTCATTGGCTCATAGCATCATAACATAGTGTGTATTCATCTCCATGATCATTTTTTAGAACATTTGCATCATTCCAGAAAAAGAAATAAGAAGGAAAATGAAAAAACTCATACATACCATACCCTTATCCCTCCCTCTCATTGAACAGTAGTATTTCCATCTACCCAATTTATTTTACTCTTTTTCCCCCTATTATTTATTATCCACATATTTTTACTCACCTTTCCATATCTTGGATAAAAGGAACATCAGACACAAAGTTTTCACAATCACATTGTAAAAGTTATATCTTTTTATACAGCAGTCTTCAAGGCAACTGTAACACAGCTCGACAGTTTCAGGTACTTCCCTCCTGCCACTCCAGTACACCATAAACTAAAAAGGCATGTCTATATAATGCATCAGAAGAACCTCCAGGATAGCTTCTTGACTCTGTTTGAAATCCCCTAGTCACTGAAACTTTATTTTGTCTCATTTCTCTCTTCCCCCTTTTGGTCAAGAAGGCTTTCTCAATCTCTTGATGACATGTCCTGGCTCATCCCAGGAGTTCTGTCCCATGTTCCCAGGGAGATTTACACCCCTAGGAGTCATGTCCCATGTAGAGGAAGGGCAGTGAGTTCACCTGCCAAGTTGGCTGAGAGAGAGGCCACCTCTGAGCGACAAAAGAGACTCTCTGGGGGTGACTCTTGGGTCTAATTTTAAGGAGGCTTAGCCTCTCCTTTGCAGGTATAAGTTTCCTAGGGGCGAACCCCAAGATCAAGGCCTCAGCATATTTATTTGGTTGTCTCCCCTGTTTGTGAGGATATTATTGACTTTTTTGCTTTACAAAGAATTTATGACTGACAAGTTTTCGCTTTCAGTACCTGAAATATATCATACCACTGCCTTCTTGCCTGTATGGTTTCTGCTGAGATATCAACATTCAGTCTTCTTGAAGATCCCTTGTATGTGATGAATCTCTTTTCTCTTGCCCTTTTAGAATTCTCTTTTTCTTTGACTTTTGACATTCTGATTAGTTTGTCTAGGAGTAGGTATATTAGGATTTATTCGGTTAGGAGTATTTTGTGTTTCTTGGACATGTATATTTATGTCTTTCACAAGAGTTGGGAAATTTTCAGCCATTTTCCTCCGATTTTCTTTTTACCCCTTTTCCCTTTTTTTTCTCCATCTGGTACATCAATGATGAGTATGTTTGTGTGCTTCATGCTGTCACTCAAATCTATGATATGCTGCTCATTTTTTCTGTTCTTTTCTCTGTTTTTCTGACTATGATTTTGATTGTCCTGTCTTCTAGTTCACTGATTCCTTTTTCTGCCTGTTCAGATCTGCTCTTGTATGCCTCTAGTGTATTTTTCAATATCTGGTGTATTTTTAATCTCCACTATTGTACCTTTCATCCCCATAATGTCCGTTATGTTTCTTTGCATGCTTTCAAATTCTTTATGAACACACATTGTCTTCTTCATATCCTTTATCTCTTTGTCCATATATTCCTTCATCCTCTTGAATTGATTTAGGAGATTTGTTTAAACCATTTTTTATTAGGTTTTCTGAATTCTGTGTCTCCTCTGAAGTTTCCATTTTTCCCTTGACTGAGCCATAGCATCCTGTTTCTTAGTATGGCTTGTAATTTTTGCTGATATCTAGGCAACTGATCATTTTCGTGAGTTTACTCTGAAGGCCAACTTTTCCCTCTTGTCTTAGGATTTATTGTTGATTGCCTTTGTGTTAAGCCTGTTCTTTGACGCTTGGTCCAGCTTATTCTAGACCTTTAGAATAGCCTGTATTTAACTGTTAGATATTCTCAGCTCTTCTTTGTCTGATTCTTGCCCTGGATATATAGTAAAGTCTTTAAGATTGCACTTTTATCATGCAATTGTCTTACCTCCAGGAGAAAGCTTCCTTTCCTGTGTTCCTTCTCTGGGAATCTTGTCTGTTCTGTTTTTTGGGGTTTTTTTTCCCCTAATAAAATAATAGTCACTACTGATAATGCAGGTCTTTTTCAGGGATGGTTTATATGTACATAAGAAGAAATATCTATACATGTTTAATTCCTAGAAAAATTATGTCAACTATATTAGCTGTTCATAAACTGCCCATAAAATTATTACATTTCCAAACAAACCAAAAGATATAGGGTGGCTCTGTTTCATGGTACCTCGGAGGTGGTTAGCTGCCTTAGCATGAAATTCAATACCTCCTTCCCAGCCACTGGCTGCCAGAAGCTTATTGAAGTGAATGATGAATACAGTGCACCTTTTATGAGAAGTGAATAGCCACAGAAGTTGCTGCTGATGCTCTGGGCGGAGAGTGGAAGGGTTATGTAGTCTGAATCAGTGGTGGAAATGACAAACAAGGTTTTCCCATGAAGCAGGGTGTCTTCACCCATGGCCATGTCTGCCTTTTATTAAGGGGCATTCCTGTTTTAGACAAAAGAAAATTGGAGAAAAAAAGTGCAAATCTGTTCAGGATTACATTGTGGATGCCAGTCTGAGTGTTCTCAACTGGTTGTTTTTTTTTTTTTGTTAACTTTTTAATTGTATAATATAATGTATGTAAAAAGCAAGGAAAGAGAAAAGCAATAGTTTTCAAAGTACTCTTCAACAAGTAGTTACAAAACAGATCCCAGAGTTTGTCATGGGCTACCATACGTCAGCTCAGATTTTTCCTTCTAGTTGCTCCAGAATATAGGAGGCTAGGAGGGATAAATATTTTTTACCATCACAATCGACTTTTTTTTTCTTTTTTGTGAAAAATAACATATATACCAAAAAGCAATAAATTTCACAGGACAGCACAACAGTTAGTTGTAGAACAGATTTCAGAGTTTGGTATGGTATTTCACAATTTTAGGTTTTTACTTCTAGCTGCTCTAAGATATTGTTGACTAAAAGAGATATCAATTTAATGATTCAGCAATCATATTCATTTGTTAAACCCTACCTTCTCTGTATAACTCCACCATCACCTTTGATCTTTCTATCCCACTCTTTAGGGGTATTTGGGCTCTGGGCATTCTAACTTTTTCATGTTGCAACGGACTATCAATAATATGGGGTAGGGAGATGGTACTAGCTGATGTTCTGCAGAGGCTGGGCCCTCTAGGTTTCAGGACTTATCTGCTCCAGGGACCCATCTGGAGGTTGTAGGTTTCTGGAAAGTTACCTTAATACATGGAACCTTTGTAGAATTTTATGTATTGCCATAGGTGTTCTTTAGGATTGGCTGGAATGGTTGGGGTTGGGGTTCGGCTTGTAATTGATAGGTAGCAATGTCTAACTGAAGCTTGCATAAGAGTGACTTCCATAATAGCCTCTGGAGTCTATTGGAACTCTCCCAGTCACTGATACTTTCTTATACTTTTCCCCCTTTTGGTCAGGATGGAATTGTTGATCCCATGGTGCCAGGGTGTTCTGTTTGTTTTTGTGCAGAATTTTCTCCCTAGGTCCTATGATTTATTGTAATTCATTCCTTCTCTCAGGACCCATTTTCCTTACACTTTTCAGTTCTGGAAACTTTCTGTATTATAGTAGTTCAGTTTAACTGTCTTCCCCACCCCCCTGTTTTTTTTTCTCTGTAGCCTTTTCCATTTTCTTCCCGGTTTGGGTATCCCGCTTTTGGGAGCTAGATGGAGTCAATCCAGAAAAGTGGGTCACTCCAAAAAATCCTTTTTGTGTTTAGCTGATTCTGGGAATGGATTGAGCACATCTAGCCTTTCTACAGCCATCTTCTCCCTCCGTTCAGCCCTTTTGTGTGTGACACTCCTCAGCGACTTGTGTTCTGCCCTGGGTCTCTGTGGATATGGTTCACTGTGCCTGAATGTATGTGAGTGCTATGAGTGGCTCTATTGTCTGTGTTCTCAGTGGGAGGCCCCTGGGTTGCTGCCTCTGAGTAACAGACTGAGCAGGGGGGTGGGGACCAGTGGGTCTGGAATGAAAATTTCCTACCTGGTATTTTATTTTTTCTTTGATTAAATGTTTGTGGAGTCCTTCTCCACTCTCTTCCATCCTCCAGATTTCTAAGCAAGTGGGATTTGTCCTTTTATTTGTTGAATCTCTAGGGAGATTTTCCCCCAGGGGATGTCTTAAATCACTGTGTTGATGACGTCCTCTTGAACTCTTTTTGACTTAAAGTCTATTTTATCTAATCAGTAACTCACAGTATCATCACATAGTTGTATATTCATGACAGTCATGTCATTTTAAACTTTATTTCTTTGATAGTGCTTATCACATTTTTTTTTTTTAAAGCAGGAACTGCTTGAGAAGAAATCCATTTCAGTGGGTAAAGCCATTCTATGAGACACAGGTCTTCTCTTTAGGCTATTGTCTTCCTTATTTCAGGAATAATGTGTTCAGAATCACTGGCTTTACCACTATACTGTTGAGGCATTAAGTCTTTAAAATGAGAGATGGGGTGTTTGAAGTATGCTTCCCAACACCTTCATTATACAAATGAGAAAAAATGTCTTCTAGAAGCTTCATGGTGGTAGTCTTATATATAGGTGTTTGATCCACTTTGAGTTAATTTTTGTATAGGATGTGAGATAGGGGTCTTCTTTCATTCTCTTGGCTATTGATATCTAGTTCTTCCATGCTCAGTTATGGAAATGACTATTTTGTCCCAATTCAGAGGATTTGGGGGCCTTGTCAAAAATCAGTTGACCATATATTTGTTGGTCTGTTTCTGTATTTTCAATTTGATTCCATTGGTCACTGCTTCTGTCTCTGTGCCAGTACTATGCTGTTTTGACCACTGTGCCTTTATAATAGCTTTTAAAGTCAGGGAGTGTTAATCCTCCCACTTCATTCTTCTTTTTTCTTTTAGCTATTTGGGGTCTCTTTCCCTTCCAGATGAATTCTCAGTAGTTAGCTTTTCGAAATCTTCAAAGGAGGTTGTTGGAATTTTAATTGGTACTGCGTTGAATCTGTTGGTCAATTTGGGGAGAGTTGATGTCATAATTATATTTAGCCTTCCTATCCATGAGCAGGGAATGTCTTTTCACCTATTTAGATCTCCTTTGATATCTTTTAGCAATGTTGCATAGTTTTTTTGTGTACAAGTCCTTTACATCCCTACTTAATTTTATTCCTAAGTATTTGATTCTTTTCATTGATATTTTGAATGGAATTTTTTCCTTAACTGACTCCTCAGCTAGGTCATTGCTTGTGTATAGAAGTATTACTCATTTTTGCACATTATATCCCACATCTTGCTGAATTGTTTATTAGTTCAAGTAATTTTGCTGTAGATTTCTCAGGATCTTCCAAGTCTAGTATTGTATCATCTGCAAATAATGAAAGTTTTACCTCTTCCTTTCTAATTTGGATGCCTTTTATTTCTTTGTCCTGTATGATTGCTCCAGCTAGAACTTCTAGCACAATGCTGAATAGTGGTGACAGTGGGCATCCTTGTCTTGTACCTGATATTAGAGTAAAGCTTTCAGTCTCTCTCCATTGAGTATGATGCTGTCTATCAGTTTTTTATATATTCCCTTTATCATATTGAGGTAGTTACCTTTGATTCCTATCTTTTGGAATGTTTTAATCAGAAAAGGATGCAGAATTTTGTGAAATGCTTTTTCAGCATCAATCGAGATGATCACATGATTTTTTCCCTTTTGGTATTTTAATGTGCTGTATTACATTAATTGATTTTCTTGCGTTGAACCATCCTTGCATTCCTGGTATAAACCCCACTTGGTCATGGTGTATAATTCTTTTAATGTGTTGTTGGATTCGATTTGCTAATATTTTATTGAGAGTTTTTGCATCTATGTTCATTAGGGAGATTGACCTGTAGTTTTCCTTTCTTATAGCATCTTTACCCAGTTTTGGTATTAAAATGATATTAGCTTCATAAAATGAGTTAGGTGAAGTTCCTTTTTCCTCAATTTTTTGGAAAAGTTTGAGCAGGATTAGTGTTTGTTCTTTCTAGAATGTTTGATAAAATTCCCCTGTGAAGCCATCTGGCCCTGGGCTTTTCTCTATAGGAAGATTTTTGATGACTGAGTGAATCAATCTACTTGCAATTGGTTTGTTGAGATCTTCTATTTCTTCCTGTGTCAGTGTAGCTTGTTTGTATATCTCCAGGAATTTGTCCATTTCATCTAAATTGTCTAGTTTGTTGGCATATAGTTGTTCATAATATCCTCTTATGATTTCTTTTATTTCTTCAGGGTCTGAGGTAACACACCACTTATTACTGATTTTGTTTATTTGCATCCTCTCTTTTTTTCTTTGTCAGTCTTTTTTTTTTTTAATTTGCATATGGGCAGGAGGCACCAGGGATCGAACTCCAGACCTCCAGCACGGCAGGTCGGAGCTCTGCCTGCTGAGCCACAGCAGCCGCCCTCTTTGTCAGTCTTGCTAGTGGCCCATCAATTTCATTTTTTCGAAAGACCAACTTTTGGTTTTATTAATTCTTTCTGTTGTTCTTTTGTTCTCCCATTCATTTATCTCTGCTTTAAACTTCATTTCTGTTCTCCTACTTGCTTTGTGGTTAGTTTCCTGTTCTTTCTCAAGTTCCTTGCAGTTTGCTGTTAAGTCCTCAATTTTCACTCTTTACCTTTTGATATAGGCATTTAAGGCAATAAATTTCCCTCTCAAGACAGCCTTTGCCACATCCCATAAGGTCTGCTAAGTTGTATTCTGATCCAGCTTCATCCCATTGTGATCAGAGAAAGTGCTTTGAATATTTAAATTATTTTTACATTTATAAAGACCTGTTTTGTGCCCCAGCATGTGATCTATCCTGAAGAATTTCCATGAGTGCTAGAGAAGAATGTATAACCTTGGGCTTTGGGGTGCAATGACCTATATTTGTCTGTTAGGTTTAATTCATTTATCAAGTTTATTTAACTTCTCTATTTCCTTATTGATCTTCTGTCTGGTTGTTCTATCTATAGAGGAGAGTTGTATATTCTCCTCTATAGTATAATAATAGCAGGAAGTCTCCTACTATTATTGTTGAAACATCTATTGCTCCCTTCAGTTTTGCCGATGTCTGTCTCGTGTACTTTTGAGCTCCTTGATTGTTAGCATAAACATTGATGATTGCTATATCTTCTTGGTGAATTGACTCTTTAATTAGTTTATAGTGTCCTTCTTTGCTTTTACATTTAAAGTCTATTTTGTCCAATAATTGTATTGCTATTCCTGCTTTCTTTTGGTTACAATTTGTGTGGAAAATCTTTTTCCATCCTTTCACTTTCAATCTATTTGTATCCTTGTGTCTAAGATGAATGTCTTGGAAGCAGCATATAGCTGGATTATGTTTCTTAATCCATTCTGACAATCTGTATGTTTTCATTGGTAAATTTAGTCCATAAGCATTCAAAGTTATTACTGAAAAGGCATTTCTTGATCCCACCATCTTCTGTTTTTTATTTTATTTGTCAGATCTATATATTCTTTTCTCTCTTTCTCTTTGTATTATTTGAATTATCCTTAGTGGTACTCTTCGATTCTGTGTCCTCCTCCAGACCTCCCTCTCCTGTCTTTTTTTTCAGCTGTCAGAACTCCTTATAGTATTTCTTGTAGGGCTGGTCTATGTTGACAGATTCTTTCAGGACTTCTTTGTTTGTGAAAACTTTAATTTCTCCCTCAATTTTGAAGGACAATTTGGCTCAGTACAGAATTCTTGGCTGTAAGTCTTTCTCTTTCCGGATCTTGAATATATCATAGCTCTGCTTTCTCACCTCCAGGATGCTAGTTGAGTAGTCTGAACTCAATCTGATTTGGTTTCCTTTGTATGTAGTAGATTGTTTTTCTCTTGCCGCTTTCAGGATTTGCTGCTTCTCTTCAGCATTTGACAGACTGATTAGTATGCACCTTGGGGAAGGCCTATTTGGGTTTATTCTGTTTGGAGTTCTTTGGGCTTCTTTGACTTGTATATTTATATCCTTTATGAGGGTTGGGAAGTCTTCTACCATTATATCCTCTTCTACCCTTCCTAGCCCTTTACTACTGTCTTCTCCTTCTGGGACACCAGTGATTCTTATATCTGTGTGCTTTGTTTTGCATATCATTTCCCTGAGTTCCCATTCAAAATTTTCCATCTTTCTTGCCATTTGCTGTTTTGAGTCTTTGTAGTCAATTATCCTGTCCTCTATATCACTTATTCTTTCTTCTGTCTCTTCAAGTCTTGTGTTGTGTGTCTCTAGTATGTTTTTAATTTGGTCAACAAATTCTTTATTCTCTGTAATTTCAACTATTTTTCTATTCTTTCAGATTCCTCTTTGGACTCTTCTACTGTCTTCTTGCTCTCCTTTATGTCATTTGCTATCCCACTTATTTTAGTAAGTAGGAGTTGTATGAGCATCTTTGATTAGTTGTTCCAATGTCTGTGTCTCCTCAGGTGTTTTAATTTGGTCATTAGGCAGGGCTATGTCTGTCTGCATCCTGATAGGCTTAGATCTTCTGCTGTCTTGGTTCCATGTAAATATCTTGATTGATTTACTTTGGTTGTTGATTTCTTTCAGTAGTCTAAGGCCTTGTGTTTTCGGGATGGTTGTACAGCAGAGAGCAGGGCATGGGGTGGAGTGATTTGTTTCAGGTCAGGTATGGGCACAGCTTGGGGTTGTTACACTGATGCTTGTGAATGTGGGTGCCCAGTGGCCAGGGAGGATGTAGCTGTGTGGGTGCATCC
>PVIY010034419.1:0-27136 GCA_004026745.1 Myrmecophaga tridactyla
GAGGAGGAGGCAAGTCCACAATCGGAGTTGTAGAATTTAAACCCCTCTCTTATCAATTGATAGGGCAACTAGACAATAAATCAATAAAGAAGATATGAATACCACTATCAAGCATGTTAATCTAATTGATATTTAAAGAGCATGCCCAAGAAAAGCAAAATAAGCATTATTTTCAAATACATATGGTACATTCACTAGGATAGATTATATGCAGGGCTATAAAAAATCTGAATAACTTCATAGTGATTAAAAATATTATATTCTCTGAACACAATGAAATTAGAAATCAAAAACTTAATTATTTATTAAAATAAGTAATAAATTAGAAATCAACAATTTAATTATTTATTAAAATAATAATAAATTAGTAGAATCTTAAGTATTTAAAAATAAACATCATACTTCTAAATAATACAAAAAGAAATCACAAGGAAAACTGTAAAATATTTTGAGCTAAATGATAAGAAAAATACAAGTATAAACATTTGTCAGATACAGCTTGTTTTAGTTTGCTAGCTGCCAAAATGCAACACACCAGAGATGGATTGGCTTTCAATAAAAGGGGATTTACTTAGTTAACATATAGTTCTTCAGAGGAAAGGCAGCTAACTTTCAACTGAGGTTCTTTCTTACATGGGAAGGCACAGGGTGATCTCTGCTGGCCTTCTCTCCAGGCCTCTGGGTTCCAACAACTTTCGCTGGAGTGATTTCTTTCTGCATCTCCAAAGGCCTGGGCTGAGCTGCAAGTGCTGAGATGAGGTATGCTGAGTTGCTTTGGCTTTGCTACATGGAGCTCTCTTATTTAAGCACCAGCCAATTAAATCAAACATCATTCATTGCAGCAGGCACGCCTCCTAGCTGACTGCAGGTGTAATCAACAACAAATGAGGTTCACATGCATGCTATTGGCTCATGTCCACAGCAGTACAATTAGGCACCTTTACCTAGCCAAGCTGACACCTGAATCTAACTACCACACATCCACCCCTTGTCAACTTGGCAACTACACACATCACCTTAAACAATATTAAAGTGCAGAAAATTCTCTTCTGGCTGTGGACCTATGAATCTCAAAACAAGTTATCTGGTGCCAATATGCAAAGGAGGATATTCACAGGATACAGGTTTTCATTTCCATAAAGAGGAATTGGAAGGACCACAGATGTAAACCCTGCAGGGCAAACACCACTGGATTTCAAAGTCTGAAAGTCATTTATTCTTTGGTTTTAGAAAGTGGCAGTCCCACCCTTTTCAAGGGCCTATGCAGTGGCCCATGGTTAAGCATTCAGTCTCTGCTAAGGCCCAGTAACAGGCCAAAAGCTGTTTCTCAAAAGGAGAGTAGTTATCTGCAGCAAATAGTAAGGCTTTGCTCCAAAATTCTAAGGGTTTGCATTATGATTCTCCTGTAGGGGCCTGCTAAAAGCTCCAAACAGCATCTCTATTTGCCACTGATACTTCCAGCACCATTGTATCTGCTGGATCATACAGGCCAAGTGGCAGAGCAGCTTGTACAGCAGCCTGGACCTGTTGCAGAGCCTCCTCTTGTTCAGGTACCCACTCAAAATTAGCAGCTTTTCTGGTCACTCAATAAGTGACCCAGAGTAGCACACCCAAAGGAGGAATATGTTGTCACCAAAATCCAAAGAGACCAACTAGGCATTGTGCCTCTTCTTTGGTCATAGAAGAGGCCAGGTGCAGCAACTTTTCCTTCACCTTAGAAGGGATATCTCGGCATGCCTCATACCACTGGACACCTAAAAATTTCACTGAGGTGGAAGGCCCCTGTATTTTTGTTGCATTTATCTTCCATCCTCTGACACACAAATGCCTTACCAGTAAATCTACAGTAGTTGCAAATTCCTGCTCACTAGGTCCAATCAACATGATATCATCAATATAATGGACCAGTGTGATGTCGTGTGGGAGGGAGAAATGATCAAGTTCCCTGCAGACAAGATTATGACATAGGGCTGGAGATTTGATATACCCCTGAGGTAGGACAGTGAAAGTATATTGCTGACCTTGCCAGATGAAAGCAAACTGTTTCTGGTGTTCCTTACTAACAGCTATTGAGAAAAAAGCATTTACCAGATGCATACCAGGTATCAGGGAATGTATTGATTTGCTCAAGCAATGATACCACATCTGGAACAGCAGCTGTAATTGGAGCTACCACCTGGTTGAGCTTACAATAATCCACTGTTACCCTCCAAGACCCATTTGTTTTCTGCACAGGCCAAATAGGGGAGTTGAATGGGGATATGTTGGGACTCACAACCCCTGCATCCTTCAAGTCTTTAAGAGTGGCAGTAATCTCTGCAATCCCTCCAGGAATCCGGTATTGCTTCTGATTTACTATTTTGTATGTAGCAGCAGTTCTAGTGGCTTCCACTTGGCCTTTCCCACCATAATAGCCTTCACTGAATGAGTTAGAGAGCCAATGTGGGGATTCTGCCAGTTGCTCAGTATAGCTATTCCAATTATGAATTCTGGAACTGGGGAAATAACTACAGAATGGGTCGAGGAGCCCACTAGACCCACTGTGAGATGGACCTGAGCTAAAACTCCATTGATCACCTGGCCTCCATAAGCCCCCACTCTGACTGGTGGACCAGAGTTACGTTTTAGGTCCCCTGGAATTAATGTCACTTCTGAACCAGTGTCTAATAATCCCTGAAATAGCTGATCATTTCCTTTTCCCCAGTGCACAGTTACCCTGTGCCATCAGTCTCCTTGGGGAAAGCTTGAAGAAAGATTAAGAGTATGAATTTGTGGCAGTGTAACAAGGTTCTCCCTCAAAGGGACCTGGCCTCTCCTTCATTCAAGGGACTCTGGGTCTGTAAACTGTCTCAAGTCTGGAAATTGATTAAGGGGCCGTGACTCTGTGTTTTTGTAATGCAGGTTAGACTTCTGTTCACTTGACCGAGAACACTTTTGCTTATACAGCTCGAAAAAGAATTTAGTAGACTGCCCATCTATTGTATTTTTAGGTACCCCATGATTTACTAGCCAATGCCACAAATCTCTGCATGTCATATAACTTTGACTCCTGCTTTGAGTTTGCTGTCTATTATAATAGCCATGTCCACCCTCTCTTTGGAGATTAAGTGCTGCCTCCTGGCCTCTGCCAACTGAAGATCTGATCATTCCCATCGTGTTTATGGATTGCAGCTCAGTAACAGCAGTTCCTACAGTAATATCTGACCTACAGAAAAGTGCAACTACAGAGCTCTTCGGGGATAATAGCACTAGTCTCACAAATTTATTTCTCACTGTTCTGGTAAAAGATGCATCTTCCAGACATTCCTGGGTGTAAGAGCAGATTTTGCATGATAAATCCACTCTAACATTCTAATCTCTATAAGCCTCTGGATCTCCTCATCTACATTATACCAGGGCAGTTTTGACATTTCAACCTCAGGTAATGTCTGCCACCTTTTGATCCATGTTTCAACCAACCATCCAAACAAACTGCTAATACCTTTTCTAACCCCTCGAGCTGTAACACTGAATGCAGAATCTCTGCTAGTGGGCCCATATCACTAAATTCAGCCTGTTCTAGCCTTATATTCCACCCACCATTATCCCACATCCTTAAAATTTGTTACCACACATATTCCCCTGATTTCTGTCTGTACAAATTGGAAAACTCACACAGTTCTTTTGGAGTATAAAATACCTCCTCATGTGTGATACTTTGTACCTCACCTTTAGGGGCCTGTTGTAACTTTAGTCTAGTTATAGGTCCGGAAGAAATGAGGGGTGGTGGTGGTGGGTCATGAAAAGAATTAGAAATATCTTCCAAGCCATTTGCTTCAGGACATTCATTTGCAGTTTCATCTGGTGAAACAGGATTAATCACTCTAGGACTAATCCCTTCAGGAGGAGGTTGGGTGGCCAACTCCTCAAGGTAGACTGGAGGTGGGACAGTTATTCCTCAGGGTAGTCTATTACAGGGTTATCTAGGGAAGACTCAGCATGGCCTAGGGCTTCAACCTCACCCTGACATCACTATCAATCCATATGTTACCATCCCATTTTTCAGGGTCCCACTCCTTTCAATCAATGCCCTCACTTTAATGGCAGACAACATGCCACATTGAGATTTCAGTTTATGTTGTAAAGTTGCTACTCTAACAATAAGATTTTGAGTCTGATTTTCAGAGATCTCAAGTCTATGGCTACAGGAAATAAGATTTTCCTTCAGGATATTCATAGAAACATCTATATCTGTCAGACGGCACTTAAGCTTGTTGTTTGAAGCCTTAAGCCCATCTTTTTCACTCCTTAATGTATCTAGTGTATCTAACAACAACCAGCCAACATCTCTATACCTCTTATTTCCACAAAACTGCATAAAAGTGTCAAAAACATTATCCCCCAGAGCCTGGCTTCGTATAAGCAAAGCATTAGGAGAATCGAATGATGATATTTTTACTATCTCTTTTGCCAACTTACTCCATGGATTGGGAGTGTCATTCTAATTATGGGAATCAGAGTCCTTTGTGCCTTTGAGTCCAGCCAGAGTAGAAAACCATTCATAAAAAAAAAATTTTATGATTCTGTTTCTTAAGAATCACTCCTGGTACCAAGTTGTATTAGTTAGGGTTCTCTAGAGAAACTGAATCAACAGGAAACACTTGCAAATATAAAAGTTATAAAAGTGTCTCAAATAACTATGGAAACGCAGAGTCCAAAATCCACAGGGCAGGCTGTGAAGCCAACAATTCTAATGGAGAGTCTGGATGAACTCCACAGGAGAGGCTTGTCCACCAAAGCAGGAGAGAGCCTGTTTCTTCTGAATCCTCCTTAAAAGGTTTCCAGTGATTAGATTAAGCATCACTCATTGCAGAAGACACTTCCCTTGACTGATTACAAGTGGAATCAGCTGTGGATGCAGCTGACATGATCATGATTTAATTCTATGAAGTGTCCTCATTGCAACAGACAGGCCAGCACTTGCCCAACCAGACAAACAGATACCACCACTTGGCCAAGTTGACACATGAACATGACCATGACACAGCTAAAGCAGGGCTTAGGAAAAATTTTGCTTTAAGCATTTATACTATAAATAGAAATGTGTAAAATCAATAATATAAGTTTTCTCCTTAAAAAGCTAAAAAAAAATATGACAAAGGTCAACTGAAAAGCATTAGAATAAGAATAGAAATAGAAAACAGAAAAAGTAGAGATACTTCACTTTTTAAGGGTGATACTTTACAAAGGTTCATAAAGTTAATAAAACTTATAAAAAATAAAAGAAAAAAACATATCTTTCTAATACCAGGAATGAAAGAGTTAGCATCCCAACAGATACAACAAATAGTAAAGAATAACAAGAGAATATTATGAACAATTTTATCCATTAAATTCAGAAACATAGATAAAATGGCCAAATTCCTTGAAAGACACAAATTACCAAAACTGACTCAAGATGAAGTAGAATATCTCATCTATCAATTAACAAAATTAAATTTGTAATTAAACTCTCCCACAAAGCAAACTCCAGGGCACGGTCATACTACTCATAAATCCTAACACTTTAGGAAGACATAACACCAATCTTAAAGAAGCTTTTTTAGAAAATAGGGGAGGAGTGAATATTTCACAACTTATTTTATGAGGCCAGTCTTATTCTGTTACCAGAACCAGAAAAAGACATTGCAAGAAAAAACAGTTAACTGGGACACTTATACACTGCTGGTGGGAACGTATAATGGTGCAGCCACTATGAAAGACTGTTTGGTGGTTCCTTAGGAAACTAAATATTGAGTTGCCCTATGACCCTGCAATAGCACTACTTGGGATATACCCAAAAGACCTGAAAGCAATGACACAAACAGACATTTGAGCACCAATGCTCATAGCAGCATTATTCACAATTACTGAAAGATGGAAACAAACCACGTGCCCATCAATAGATGAGTGGATCAACAAAATGTGGTATATATGTACAATGGAATATTATGCAACAGTAAGACAAAATGACGTCCTGAAACACATGACAAGATAGATGAGCCTTCAGGACATAATGCTGAGTGAAATTAGCCAGACACAAAAGGATAGATACTGTCGATTTCACTTTAATGACCAGCATAAATGTATAATCAGAGGTTTTTATTACAGAATATAGGGGACTTCGAGATACATGGAAGCTAGAGATGGGTGAACCGTTAGCTAATGAGATTGAACTCCAATGTAAGGGAATATATAAGAGTGAAGGTGGTTTCCTAGTGGGTCTATAAGTAATATTACCATATTGAGGATGTACAAGATTTGAAAGGGGTTGTAAAGACCTATGTGTCCTACTGATTAACACTAGAAATATGAATTAGTTTTCAGAAGAATTACTTCAAAGATATGATTTCTTCCCATTTTTAGCATTTTTTAATTGTGAAATATAATACATATACAAAAAAGCAATATTTTCAAATTCCATCTTAACAAGTAATTATGGAACAGATTTCAAAGTTTGATAAGAGTTACAGGCCCACAATTTTATATTTTTCCCTCTAGCTGCTCCAAGATACCAGAGACTGAAAAGAAATATCAACATAATGATTCAGCTCATAAATCATACTCATTTGTTAAATCCTATATTCTTGGTTATAACTCCTGCTTCTTCTTTGATCCTTCTCCCAAACTTTAGGGATATTTGGGTTATACCCATTCTAACTTTTTTCATGTTGAAAAGATGTGCTGAAAGATGCGCAAAAAGATTTGGTTCATGCAACTTTTGTAGGATCTCAGATAGAGCCCTGGGTGTTCTTTAGGGTTAACAGGAATGATGTTTGTTGGGGGTGGCAAACTATAGCAATTAGCAATATCTAGCTGAAACTTGAATAAGAGTAGCCTCCAGAGTAACATTTTGACTCTATTTGAACTCTCTTAGCCACTGTTACCTTATTTTGTTACATTTCTTTTCTCCCTTTTGTTCCAGAAGGCATTGTCTATTCCACAATGCCAGGTCCAGGCTCATCCCTGGGGGTCATGCCCCACATTTCCAGGGAGACTCACACCCCTGGATGTTATGTCCACATAGTGGGAAGGGTGCTTATTTTACTTACAGAGTTGGGCCTAGAAAGAGAGAGGCCACATTTGAGCAACAAAGGAGGTTCTCTGGAAGTAACTGTTATGCATAACATAGGTAAACAGCTTCTCTGCTACAGAAATGGGCTTCACAAGAGCAGAGCAAGCCTCAAGATCAAGGGTTTGGCTATTGACTTGGCAATATGATTCTTGTACAAAGGGTGTTTACAGGGGGAAAACTGCTATTGGATGCTATGAGCTATGTTCAGAAGGAAACCATCAGCACTACCACAACAGCAGAGGTAAATAATGGTGTGATGGGCAAGAAGTAAAGGGAGGTTTAGATTTCCTATTTGGCAAGGGTGTGTTTATCAGTTTTCCTTCTCTTGAAAACAATGAAATTATTTAAAATTGAGAATGTTGATGGACTGTGGACATTGGACCCTCTACATGATGCTCGATGAATGCAGGTGGCTGAAGGTTGCACTGACGGAGAAGTAGATTGGCAAACAATGGTGTATACTTGTGAAGGAAAGTTGTGCTGCTACAAAAAGGAACAAAGTCATGAGCATGCAATGATGTGAAGAAACATGTGTGACATTTGGTGAGACAAAATAAACCAAAAAAGAAGAACAAGAATGGTATGGTCACCTTTAGATAATGTTTATAAGAATACAGGGGTGCAGATTGTAAGCTTTTAGAGCAGACACATTAAGTCTGGAGTGGTGATTATTATTTCTGGATTTTGAGAAGCTGTTTTATATATATAACCTGAGATTTAGAGATAAAAACAAAGCCAGACAGTTTAGGGTTAAATTTAGAACATAGGGGTAAGGAAGACAATGTCTATATTTTAGAGCCACACATACTCTTTGAGCCCAATGGAAGAAAGGTTTACTTGGTTTGGAACTGAAATTTTCTGTAGTGCATAATCTAATTCAACCTATCTGTATAGCTCATTTGAACAATTGAAAAATAGGGAGCACAGAATAAATAAGAGGTCCTTTAATCCTGGATAGATTATTGCAATGCCTGGATACATCCTAGAGTATATTAAGCAGATAATCAAAAGTGTTGGCATGGGTGCATGAGTAGTTCAGTGGTTAGAATGTCTACCTTTCATGCAGGAGACCCAGGTTTGATTCCCAGACCATGCACTTTGCCCCCACCCCCACCCCCAAAAAAGTACTGGCAAAGTCCCCTGAGGGATAGGAGAAAGAAGATGGAACTATTAAACCACCTTACCATCAGGGAATTCCCTGATACTGCGTCAAACTTTAGGGACATCCAAATCAATAGGCATGCCCTTGATAATGAGGCTTACTCTCGTGAAGCTTATGTAGGTAGCAGAGAAGCTTAGACTTCGTATAGGCATGCCTAAGAGTTACTTCTGGAGGACCTCTGTCATTGCTCAGACGTGGCCTCAATCTCTCTAAGCCCAACTCTGCAAGTGAAATCATTGCCCTCCACCATATGTGGGACATGACATCTAGGGGTGGAAGTCTCCCTGGTGAGGTGGGAGATGACCCCAGGGATGAATCCAGACCTGGCACCTTGGAATCAACAATTCCATCCTGACCAAAAGCGGGGAAAGAAGTGTAACTAATAAAGTATCAGTGGCAGAGAGAGTTCAAATAGAGTCGAGAGGCTACTCGGGAGGTTGCTCTTATGCAAGCTTCGTTTAGACCTTGCTACCTATCATAACCAGCCAACCACAAATCAGGACCATTCCAGCCAATCCTAAAGAACACCTAGGACAGTATATAAGATTTCATAGGGTTCCATGCACTAGAGTAGCTTTTCAGAAACCTGCAACCTCCAGATGGGTCCCTGATCCAGATAAGTCCTGAAACCTAGCCCAGCCTCTCCAGTACATCAGATAGTTCCATCTCTCTACCACATATTAGTGATAGACCCTTCCAATATCAAAAATTTAGTTACCATAATCCACACACCCCTAAAGAGAGGTAAAAAGAGGGATGAAAAGATCAAAGGTGATGGTGGAGTTATACAGAGAAGATAGAAAATTTAACAAATGAATGTAAATGTTGAATCATTAAATTTATATCTCTTTTAGTCTCCAGTATTTTAGAACAGCTAGAAGTAAAAACCTAAAATTGTGAATTATAACCCATGTCAAAGTCTGAAATATGTTCTACAGCTAATTGCGGTGCCGTGCTTTGCAATGTATAGCTTTTTTGTATATATGTTATTTTTCACAAAGAAAAAGTCAATTGTGATGATAAAATATTTAAGCCTTCTAGCCTCCTATATTCTGGAGCAGCTAGAAGGAAAACTAGGGGAGGATCGTATGGTAGCCCATGACAAACTCTGTGATCTGTCCTGTAACTACTTGTTGAAGAGTGCTTTGAAAACTATTGCTTTTCTATTTCATTGCGTTGTATATATGTTATACTATACAGTAAAAAAGTTAAAAATAAAAAAATTTTAAAAAGACAGCTACAAACCAATACTGCTAATAGATATTGAAGAAAAATTCTTAACATGGCTTTTTAAATTTTTATTTATTTTTTTGTAATGTATTTTTTTATATATGCTATATAGTATGGCCACATTTCATTCTTTTTCCATGACTGTTCCATTATTGCAGAATCATTTGTTGACTTTTGTTTGTTTTTGTATGTTCATTTTGCTTGTTTGTTTTTTGGGAAGTGCATGGGCCAGGAATTGAACCCGGGCCTCCTGCATGGCAGGCAAGAATTCTACCACTTACACCCACTTGAAACAGTTTTAAAGGAAAATCTTATACCACAAAAAGGTTTTGTATCATGACAAAGTGAGGTTTTTCTGGAAATGCAAGGTTAGCTTAGTATCTGAGAACCATTTAATGTAACTACACATAATTTTAAAAAGTTGAAAACTATTTGATCATTCCAATAGTTTGATTAAAAGGATGTGACATTTAACACCCATTCATAATAAATAAATAAATATGTAAACTGGAATAAATGGAAACTTCCTCAATCCAATTAAGGCTATCCTAAAAAACCTGCAACTAATATCACACCCAAAAGTAAAAGACTTTTCTACCTAAGATCAAGAATAAGGCATGGTGCACTATCATGAATTATATTCCAAAATTTGACAAAGTTCCTAATCAGTGCAATAAATAAATGGGAAAAAAATAAAAGCATACAAATTAGAAAGAAAGAGATAAAAGCATATTTGTAAATGTAATGACTGTCTTAAACCCTAAGGCATCTAAAAAATCTTATGGAGCTAATAAGTGAGTTTAGCAAGCATTCAGGATACTAGGTCAATATAAAATCAATTCAATGTCTATACACTAGCAAAAAACAATTAGACAATGAAATTTATAAAACCTCCCTCTAAAGTAACATAAAAATTACCTAGGAATAAATTAAACAAAACATATGGAAGACTTAGATTGAAAGCTAGAAAACATTGGAAAGGGAAATTAAAGACAAAAATAGATGGAAAGAGATAACACTGTTTATAGCTTGAATATTTTCAAGAAGCAGATCTCTCCTAATTGGTTATAGATATGATGAAATTCCAATGAAAACCTTAGTTTGATTTTTAGAAAAAGTTGATAAGCTAAGTCTAAAATTTATCTGGAAAGTCAAAGTACGTAGAGTAGCTGACACAACTGGGGAAAAGAGAAAAACAAATTTGGACGATTTTACACTATCCGATTTCAAGATGTATTGTAATGCTACTTTTAAAAGATAGTATAACATTGGCATAAAGAGAGACATATAGATCAACAGAACCAAATGAACATGTAAAAAGTATGAACAGGGCGGCTGCCGTGGCTCAGCAGTCAGAGCTCCGACCTGCCCTGCTGGAGGTCTGGAGTTCGATCCCTGGTGCCTCCTGCCCATATGCAAATTTAAAAAAAAATAAAAAAAAATAAAAAAATAAAAAGTATGAACATATAAAAAGCCAAAACGAATGAATCCCAGCAATCTTTAAATTTTCTTCTTTTCAAAATATTGTTAATAAAGTTTTTAAAAGCCATTGACTAGGGGCAGGTCACAGTGGCTCAGCAGGGAGAGTTCTCACCTGCCATGCCGGGACCCGGGTTTGGTTCCCGGTGCCTGCCCATGCAGGAAAAAAAAAAAGCCATGACTAGGAGAAAGTATTTATAAAGCATATATCTGGCAAAGGCTTAAATCCAGAATATATAAAGAATACATATAATTCAATAACAAGAAAAACAAATAGAGATTTATGAAATTTTATAAAGATTAAGCAATTTTTTCAAAAATATATAAATCACAAATAAGCATGTGAAAGAACACTTAATGCAATTAATCATTAAGAAATGCAAGTAAAAACCACAATGAGATATCACCACATACCTAACAAAAAATCTAAAATTAAAAAAGTGAAAAGGTAATATTAAGTGTTGGTGAGAATGAGGATGAACTGGAACTTTCTTATATTTCTGCTGGGAAAACAAAATGGTACAGTCACTTTGGAATACAGTATGGCAATGTCTTATAAAATTTAAAAATGTGTTTGCCATAGGATCAGGCAATCTGACTCCTAGGTAGTTACCCAGGAGAAACAAGATTTGTCTACACAAAGACTTGTTCACAAATATTCAGAGCAGTTTAATTCATAGTAGCCAAAATATGGGATCCAAATTTCCATCAACTTATGAATGAAAAAGGAAATTAGTTCCTATTATGGAATACCACTCAACAATAAAAATGAAAAATATTAATACATTGAACTACATGGATGAAACTCAAAACCATTATGCCAAGTGAAATAGGGCAAACAAAAAATACTTCATGATTCCATTTACATGAAATTTTCAAAAAGGAAAACCTCTTGACAGAAAGCAAATCAAGGGTTGTTTGTGAGACCTTAGATTGACAACAAAGATGAATGAGATAATATTTAGGGTAAAGGAAATAATGTATATCTTGATTATTGTGGAATTTATTCAACTATACACAATTCTCAAATTTTACTTGCTTGATTGTATCATAGATAAATTGTATCTCAACAGAGCTGGATAAGGGAAGGAATAAGTCTAATTCATCTGATGTTTTAAACCAAATCTTGAAGTCATTGATATTGTTTGGTTCAATAATCTTATGTGATTAATATTTTTTAAACAGACTAAAGAATAAAGTTAATCAATTGACCCTAAAGCTGCTTCTTTTGAAACCCATCAGAACCTGCTATCAATTACTGGATTTTATCAGTCACATTAAATTAATATTATCAATTTGAATTTTTCTTTAAATTGTTAATTTGTCTCAGATTACACTGTATTAGAATTATAAATTTAAGAAATGTATACTTCAATGTTATATTCAAAGAAATACTGCAAATGATACCCACAGAATTTGCGCAACCCAAGCATTTAATTTCTCTGGGGCTCAGTTTCCTCATTTGTAAAAATAAGGCATTGGAATCTAGGATTTCTAAGTTGATAGCAGTTGCACAGATATATACAGAAATTCTGGGTTAATTAAATTTAAAAATATCATACAAAGAACATAAAGGGAGTGTTTTGGGGTTTCTTAATTTTTTGTTTTGTTTTGTTTTGCTTTGGGACATCTTTAGCTACAAAGCCAAAGACTACTTTCCATTTTTTTCCTGCTCCTCCTCTTTGCCATCCTCCTTCCTTCCCACAGCAGCTCATTCCATGCCTCTAACCACTCATCTTGGTATTACTTTAACTTTGTCCAAATCAAGCAAATTTCCCTGACTTATGCAGGAGCAACACCTCCAATGTACTGACTGTTGCTCTGTGTCATCCTAATTCCTCTGAAGGAACTTCTGCCCACCAGAGCAGTAGAGGAGGCCACATACACTTCCACAGGAAGCTCCCTTTGCTTGGAGACAGAACTGTGGACTTCTTGGTTTCCTTATTTTTCAATCCAATTCAGATATGGAAATCTGACCACATACATTATAGATGATATATATACAATTTTGGTGGTGGGAACACTGTTCAATGGGAATCTATTACTAACAGATTCTAGATTCAAGAGGGAAATTATGTATGGCAGCATAATATGTTACATAATATAGTAGATGGTATGTTCCTTAGCAGCAATAGTTTCTCGTTGGAGTAAGAATTCTGTATTTGCCCACCAAAAGACACTTGAGAGATACATCACCCAGGGAAAGCTCTTGTCTTTTCCACAGCTGTCCTATCACTTGCTTTGGGGTTTCCTTGTCTTGACTTAACATTCTCAATTGGTTTTCTAAAATCAACAAGAGTGTAAAAGCCCCTACACAGCAAGTTCTGGACCTCACAGTGTTTTCTTGTCTATAAGTACAGGTGGCCCCAAGAGTAAACAACAATGGTAGATATTCAGGATCACAACTTGTGAGGAAAAATCTATATGATAAGAAAAGTGGGCCTTCCTTGCTGACATTAGTCTACAAAGGCTGCTCCCCAAACCTCAATTTCAACTTCCAGGTAGAAATGAGGATTGAGATTCGGTGAAGCAAACCAATATTCCAGGTAAGAATTAGAGTAGTGTTTCTTTTTTGTTTGTTTTTCTTTTTTTTCCTTAGGGAAGAAAAAGAGAGGAAAGGAGAAGGGGGGAAGGAGGGAGAGATGAGGAGAAGGATGGAGGATAATATGGGTAAAAGAGCACCATATTCCCCATTTGTCCTCAAATCCAGATCATACTACTGCAAAATATCAGAGGAAGTTGCATTGACTTTCCATCTGGGAGCTGATCCCTTCTTGTCCTATTATTCAGAGCAACTCAATTGGCTCACCTGAACCCTGACATTCTCATCTTTACCAGGGTCATAATATCGAGATTATAGAGTATCTAAACTTTGTGTCTGGAGTATTTCACTGAGGATTATGTCCACAAGGTTCATCCACATTGTCATATGATTTGGGACCCCATTTCATCTTATTGCTTCATAATATTCTATTGTGTGTGTGTATATGTGTGTATGTGTGTATATACCATATTTTGTTTATCCACTTGTCTGTTGATGGACACTTGGCTTACTTCCATCTTTTAGCAATTGTAAATAGTGCTGCTATGAACATCAGTGTGCAAATGTCTATTCCTGTCACCTCTTTCTGCTCTTCTGGGTGTATGCCAAATAATGGTATTTCCGGGTCATATGGCAACTCAATAGTGTTTTGGGAAACTGCCAGACTATCTTCCATAGTGGCTGTACCATTACACAGTGCCACCAGCAGTGAACAAGTTTTCCAATTTCTCCACATCCTCTCCAACATTTGTGTTCCTGTTTGTTTAATGGCAACCATTAAATTTTTGATATTTCATTGTAGTTTTAACTTGTATTTCCCATATAGCTAAAGAAGATGAGCAACTCTTCATGTGCTTTTTAGCCCTTTGTATTTGCTCTTCAGAAAAATGTCTATTCATATCTTTTCTCCACTTTGTAATTGGGTTGTTTATTATTTTGTTGTTGAATTGTATAATTTATTTATATACTCAGAATATCAAATTTTTATCTGATGTATGGTTTCCAAATGTTTTTTCCAATTGAGTGGGTTGCCTCTTCACCTCTTTTACTTTGTTTTAATTAAAGTGACTCTCTCTTCCACTAGCTGTGTGACCTTTGGGCATGTATTTAAAGCTTTCCAATTCTTCATTTCTCAACTTTCAAATGGTGGACCCATTATCTGACTTATAAATAATGCATGAGATTTTTTCTTAAATGATAAAAAAACATAAAGTAGCAAAATGACTGAAATAGGCTAAAAAACTATTTCAAAATATTATTTATCAAAAACAAATTGAATTACAGGATAATTTGCAGAAATATTAAAGTATATCATTAAAATGCTATTTCAGGTATAAAATTATATGAATAAAATTTTATAGTGTGACCTATAATTTATCTTTTACATCTCTCAATATCTTTTTCTCTTTTTAAAGGAAAGGAAAAGTACATATATTTTTCACATTCATCAATGTGGTCTTTGAGCGAGCATAGCTTGAAAGGTTTGAAAGGTCCTGTTGGAATGACCTGGAAAGCTAGAAGGTCTGCAGCTGGGCAGATGAGTGCTGTTCTGCCTGAGAGCTGTTACAGGAACATCTTCTGGCTGCATGCCCAGAAGATGACCATGCTCAAAGACGCACATAGAGTCTATGAACCCAGGTCAAAGCATAGGGAGGTAAAGTGCACTACACTTTCAATTCCAACCACTTTAGTGCTTTGTGATTGTAAGGAAGACAAAGAGATGGCATGTGTCTTAGTTTACTAAGGCTTCCATAACAAATTACCACAGACTGGGTGGCTTAGAACCACAGAAATCTATTGTATCACAGTTCTGGAGGCCAGAAGTCTGAATCTGTTTGGAAAAATCCCTTCTTGCCTCTTCCTAACTGCTGGTGGTTTTCCAGCCATCTTTGGGCTTCAGTCTGCCTCTGCCATCATATGGCATTCTCCTCTGATTACCTGCTGTCTCCCCTCCCCTTATAAGGACACCCATCATATTGTATTAGGGCCTACCCTTCACCAGTATGACCTTATTTTGACTAATCACTTCTTCAAGGACTCTACATTTCAAAAAAGAAAAAATCACATCCATGAGACCAGGTTTAGGACTTGAACTCCTCTTTTGGGGGATAAACAATTTAACCCATAATGTCATAGGAATGAAAAAAGAAAAAATGTCAGCAGAGCTCCATGTAATAATAAAATGAACACTGAAGGGAGACAGAGTTCTTATAGTATCCAAACACAAAAGAAGCCATCCATACTTCAAAGTGGGGACATGATTTTTCACAGGTTCAAACTGAAGAATAAAGGAGTAAAATGACAGTATGGATTTAATGTAAATGACTTCAACAAAGAAAAAGAATGAGAATATGGAATTTATTGTTTTGTTTGAAATAATTCTTAATATTTTTAAAGGGAATCTATGATCTCAAATATCAAGTTCAATACTATATTACCTTCATGTCTCTCCAAGCATAAACTAAAGTCAAATCAGAAAATAATTACACAATTTCAGTTTTATAATATTTAAGAGTTATTTTTAATTCAAAACAAAACATGGCCAATTGTCCTTTCCAATTTTTTTTAAACTTTAGGAAGAAGCATAAAGCATAAAATTCAAGTGGTCCCCGATTCTTTAGATAACTACTGTTTTATCTATTGGCTGGTTATCTTTTACACATTTTGGAAATAATCAACATGTATTTACAATGAAGATACATGAAAACAGGGATAAAAATATTTATTGAGTTAACAGAAAGAAGAAAGCACTCCTGAGTACTAGACTGAAGTCCAAAATCTGAGTTGTAATTATTGCTCTGAACTTACAAGCTATAGAAACTCGAGCCTGCCATTTCATTCACTTGGCCTCCAATTTTCCACTGTAAAACAAAGGAGTTTGATAATATTTAATATAATTATCTGCTCCAATTTTAATGATTAAATATTAATTGTATTATGTCTTGTCATATTATATTATATGCTGCATATCATTATATTATAATCAGGCTTTTTTATAATAGGACTTCTGGTAAGCTCCCATGATTATGCTATCTTGGATCTGTGCCAGCTTTGTTATCTGTTTTAGAAAATAATCATCCACATTATCTTTTTTTAATCTGCTAGGCCATTTTCATCTATTTTTATAAGAAATAATATTAATTCTACCTTTTTGGATACACCTAATTCTCATCTATGGTCCTTTATAGTCACTTTTACAGGGTTCCTCTTAAGTGTAGTTTCTTGCTATTTGGTGCTTTTCCTCTATTTTTCCATTTCACTCAAATAAACTATACTTTATCATTATTGACATGTTCCAGTAAAAAATATATATAAAGTAAAAAAAACAACCCATTCCAATAAGTGTCTGGTGATAT
Source organism: Myrmecophaga tridactyla (assembly GCA_004026745.1). Taxonomy (NCBI): domain Eukaryota; kingdom Metazoa; phylum Chordata; class Mammalia; order Pilosa; family Myrmecophagidae; genus Myrmecophaga; species Myrmecophaga tridactyla. The sequence continues at coordinate 16,863 of PVIY010034419.1, forward strand.
CTAGGAAATGATATTTTTCTTTATGCAAAAATTTCAAATTCACTTTCTTATCACCATTCATTTTTTCTCTCTTTCTGTCTGTCTGTCTTTCTCTCTCATTCTTATGCATGCACACACATCACACACCACACTTTCTTCCTCTACCAACAAAGATGTTCTTTCCTGCATTTACCCATCTAACATTTAACCTTTCAACTTCATTTCCCTCATCTGTATACTGGAATGATAATGTTGATCTCAGAGTGTTGTTCTGAAGGTTAAATGTGGTAATGTGTGTGAAACCCTTAGCATGACTGTCCTGGACATACACACCCACACCCACAAATCATTAAGTGAGAAAATCAAACTGATAAATACTTTTCTTAGTTTCCAGCTTCACAATAAGAAAACTAAGTACCATTTCCTGTAAGTTGATTATTAAATGGAGTAAATGTCTCAATTTCCATGCTAATAATCTAGAATAGGGGTCATCAATCTATAGGCTGCAGGAAAACTGGTGTGTCGCATTTTTTTTAAAGTTAGATTGGCCCATAGCCAGTATAAAACAAACGTCCATTTGTTTATGTGTTGTCTGTGGTTGCTTTCCTGGTCAACTCCACCAGTGTTAAGTTTTTAGGTTCTCAAAGCCTGAAATATTTACTCTGGGCTTTTATAGGAAAAATGAGTTGACCCTTGACCTAAATCACAGTATAAGTTACATACCTATGGAACAAATCTCCAGTCCCAAATTCAGTACAGAGGTTGCCACATTCCTAAGCAAAAATCTGGAGTTAACATCCATTATTTGGAACCAAGCTCCTTCCCATGAAGAAGAGTCATTCACTGCAATTGAATACCTACTAAATACCAGGCACTTGGATGAAGGTACAGTGATGAACAAGATAAATGTGTTTCCTAACCTCATTGCTGAAAGTTTAGTCACAGCCTATTCTAAAGACTGTGCTCCAAATCCTCAATCATTCACCCTTTTTCCTTCCCAACAAGATGTTTATAAGGCAGCTTTGAGGATCTGGGAAGCTTTATAAAGATCCACACCCTCAGAGTCCTGGGGTCGTTTTAAGTGTCTACCAAAGAGAATCCCCTGATAGAAAGTTTACTTGTTTACATTGTGTTTTCTCTATATACTTGAATTACTTCCTTAAATGCTGCCAGAATACAATATACCAGAAATGCAAAGGCTTTTATAAAGGGAATTTAATGTTACAAGTTTATAGCTCTAAGCCTATGAAAATGTCTAAACTAAGGCATCCGTGGAATGACAGCTTAATTCAAGGAAGGCCAATGAGTCTAGAATGCCTCCATCAGCAAGGAAGTGATGTGGCTGACATCTGTTTGTCGCTTGTTCCTGGGCTCCATTGCTTCCAGCCTCTGTTCCTGTGCAGGTTCCACACTTTGCTTTTCCAGGGCTGGCTTTCATCTCTTGGCTTTCCTTAGCTCTCTCTACGTTCTGACTTGCTCAACATCTCATAGTGACGTCTGCTGGGTTCCAGGCATCTCCAAATATCTGTGTCTCTGTTCTCCAAGTGTTTGCATATGTGTCAGCTCTGCTCTGTCATTTCTGCTCTGTCTGCTCTAAGATCTCTCAAAAATGTTTCTTATTTTAAAGGATTCCAGTAAACTAATCAAAACCACCTGGAATGGGTAGAATTACATCTTCATCTAATCAAAAGCTCATACCCACAATTGGGCATGTCACATCTCCATGAGTATAATCTAATCAAAAGATTCTGACCTGCACTGTAGCACTAAGATTAAAAGAAAAGTCTGCTCCCACAAGATTAGATCAGAATTAAAACATGGCATTTCTAGGGTACATAATATTTTCATACTGGCACAATACTGCTTGTATGTTCATCATGCAGTTAGAAAGAAAGTGGGTTGGGTTTTATGCTGGTGTGAAATGGTTTTTGTACCCTAGAAAAGCCATGTTTTAATCCTAATCAGTTTGTGGGAGCAACGGTTTCTTCTAATCCCTATTCAGTACTGTATGTTGGAAACTTCAATTAGTTTATCTCCGTCAAGATGTGACTCAATTAGTGAAGGTATTAAACTTAATAGGTGGAGACCTGTCTCCATCCATTCCAGGTAGGCCTTGATTGGTTTTACTAGAACCGTTTAAAAGAAGAAAAAGCTAGAGAGCACAAGAGAGAAAGCCATGAGATACTGAGAGAGCAGAACACCACAGAACCATGAAGCAAAGGATCCACCAGCTAGTGGCTTTTGGAGATTCAGAAAGAAAATGCCTCCTGGGGAACTGGAGAGGAACCTAGCAGGTGACACCATGTTCACCATGTGCCTTTCCACTTAAGAGAGAAACCCTGAACTTCATCATCTTCTTGACTCAAGGTATCTTTCCCCGGATGCCTTAGATTGAACATTTCTATAGACCTGCTTTAATTGAGACATTTTCACGGCCTTAAAACTGTAAACTAGCAACTTATTACATTCCCCTTTTTAAAAGATATTCCATTTCTGGTATATTGCATTCAAGCATCTAGTAAACTAGGGCAGATTTAGACCATTTTTCTGTGCATTAAGAAAAGGTGAACAGAAAAAAAAGTGGGTTGCTAGAGAAATTTATTCTACTTCCTACATAGTAACAGGGAGTTTGAGTCTTGAATTCATGAAGAGAAATATTACTACATTCAGCATTCCTCTGCCAACATATTCACTCCTTTATAAACCATCAAAAATTTCTATCTCATCATTAATACAGTTCAGTTTTGTATACCTTACCTAAGAATCTTTGGCGATTTTAAGTTTGGTCAAACTAACAAAACTTAAGAGTTAGAGCTACCTGTATTAAAGTATAATGATGCAGTATTGACCTTAATCTGGGAAATCTTCTTAAGTAAAATAAATTTTGAGAATGTTATTTTCTATTGTTTTTTTTACACTATGATTCAGTTTTCATTATAATGAAAACCATAAAGTCCAAATTTGGGGGAGTTAATAACCATTATTATCAATAATTATTTTATCAATAAAGCCTCTCAAAATTGCCTTTGAAGGAGATAAATGGACTACATAAATGCTATAAGAATGCTACCACTGTAGACAGCACCATAGCTACATCATAACTTGTGCATTCCCACAATAAAGCAAAAAATGAAGGGAACTGAGGTCTGGAAATCAGGCATCATTAGGGTAGTTATAGCATGTGAGAGCTTTCTATGGTTCTTAAAAATACAAGAAAATTTGCCTTAAAGTTTCCATAAAAGTAAAATCTCAGATTTCAACACCCATCATACCATATTATCCATTGGGGAAAATTGGTGGTGTTGAAGATAGACGCTCAGCTTCACCTATACTGCCAGAGTTTGAAGTCTCTGTAAAATTTCCCCTAGGTTCTCTTTTTTGGTACCAAAAATAGTTTCAAAAGTATTTACTATTTAATTTGCACTGTCTTCTAAATCATAGCAGCAGTGCTGGTTTGAAACTGTTATGTACCCCCAGAAAAGCCATGTTCCTCTAATCTATTCATGTGGGTGCAGACCTACTGTGGGTGAGACCTTTTGATCAGGTTGCTTCCTTGGAGATATGAGCTACCCAATTCAAGGTAGGTCCTAATTTTCTTTACTAGAGTCCTCTGTGAGTGGATAAAGAGACAGTAAACCTGAGAGAGTCCAGAGATATTTAGGGAGAGAAAAGAAATGCCCAACAACATTTTGGAGAGCCTAAACAAAACCCAGAGAGAGAAAAATATCCCAGGGATGCTAAGAGTGGACCTGCAGGAAAGAGAGTTAAGAGATATGCCCAGAGGAGCCAGCAAGGATCCACAGAAGCTCACAGAGAAAGCCACTGGAATCGGAAGCTGAGAGCAATGCAACCCAGGAGTGAAGGACCAGCAGATGCCAGCCACCTGCCCTCCCATGTGAAAAAGGAACCTCAGATGCCATTGGTCTTTCTTCAGTGAAGGTATCCTCTTGTTGATGCCTTAATTTGGATACTTCCATGTCCTTAGAATTGTAAGTTGTAACTTAATAAATCTCACTGAGAAAGCCAACCCATTTCCAATGTATTGCATTCCAGCAGCTTTAGCAAATGAAAAGAGCAGCTAAACCACAACTGATCAATACAATAAAAGCAAATTGCAAAATGTGGATGGACATACACATAACTTCAAAATGCTTTTGGAATCAGATAGGTAAAGATAAGATGCTTCTGGGTTTATTTAACCATGACTTGTTGTAACATCATGCAGGTTATTGCCCAGACTGCAATGGTTATTTGCCAGGTGGAAACTAAGCTATTTAATAGTGTTTATTAGTAGTTTACAAATGTAATAAAAGGCTTAACAGGAAAGACCGCACTTGTAAACTGAGAAATGTTCATATATAAATGTATTATTATTAATTCATGTTAACTAGTATTAGTGCAATATATTAACTTGAGAAAGAAAAGAGAAGCTTGAATTTTATTGAATCCTAGTTCTTATTAAATGAAAATGGTATCACATAGGCATCCTGGTATTGCTTAAAAAAGAAAAGGCTCATCTCCCTGCACCAGTTATGTACCTTATTCTAACCTAGATTTCACAGGCTAAACTGATTAGCAGCCTGCCAAGAACTGTGAGAATTATTCAAATGACTAGAACAGAGAAAGCAGTATGTTGTTGAAAAAGCCACATGAAGAATAGTGAATAATTCTTAAGAACTTTGCATCTTAGAGCTCATAAAATGAAAAAATAAAAATAAAAAGCCCCATTGCCATTTCTCTTCACTCAGTAAGAGGGATAGTTTATCAAGCACTTATGAAAGTAAGACATCCACTGGTTTAATTTTATTAAACTGGGAATAAAGCACATTGCTTGTTTGAAGAATATATCAAAGCTATGGACTCAAATAAAAAAAAACACAGCTGCCTAATCTTCCCCCCCAAAAGTATAATTGACTGAAATTAATGTAGAGTTGAAAGGTAACTGGTAGAAATATGACTAAATCACATGCTAAAGTCACTGAACTATTTAACATTCCCATAAACACAATATCATGATATCCCAGTAATTGAACAGTTTCTTCTCATTTTTATAATAACATGATAAATGTTAGGAAGTGACTTCTGGAAATTTTAAGAGTTTATCAGTGAATAAGTACTCAATCTGGGTGACTTTTCTGACTGTCTTACTGTATGAAACCTACACCTTAGTCATTATTTTATTCAGCAGCATTGCAAATGTGGGTTCAAGCACACATAAATTCAATCCTATTTCCTTTCTGAAGAAATGAGAAGGAGTTTTGAAAACCCAGCTGATCACACATTGTACCATGAGCCATTTCTGAAGACTTAACAGGGACAACCAGATTATGGACCCAGAGGCAAATGTGATTCACTTCCAGGGGTATTTCAGATGTTTCCATGGCTCCTGGTAGTCCAGTCTCTTCCCAAACCTACCCTAGTGAGGCTGGAGCCATATAAGGAACTTCTTGCCTCCCCTTTTATAAGGGGATTTTATAATCTCTGTCAGATTTTTTTTTTATTATTCAGCATATTTAAATATAATTAAATAAAAAGACAAATAAGCTCTCAGTCTTCATTTGGTTTTTCTTATTCTTAGAACAGTGATCAGAGTGTGGCTATAAATATTTCATTAATAGCAGTGACAATAAAATTCCATGGTTAAGGATATAGGCTCTGAATTCAGAAAAGTCTTGGAATCCCCTTTGTCATGAACTATGAGATTTGCAGCAAGTAAATTAATCTATTTGTACTCAATTTTTCACTTCTAAATGGGAATGATGAGGATACATAATTCAAAAGTTGAGTGTTAAATGAGAATGTCAGTAAAATACTAAACAGAATGTTTAACTAATAGCAAATGCAAAAAGTGACAGCCATTGTTATTATTATTATTATTACCATCTTAATTATTATTATGACACAAAATGGATATCTGTACACAGAATGGGTATCATTCTTACTGGGTTTAGAAGTGTTGAAGAGAAAATTCCTGTGCCAAGAAGTTACAGATAAACAAATATGAAGGTAATAAGATCAGAAACAGAGAAAAAGAAAAAATAAACATGGATTTCATGGGCTATGTGGTCAAGAATATTCCAATTTACAAGTGAGATAGGCAGATCTTAGGTTTCCACTTGAGACCAACACACACACTGACTCTTGGGGAGGTGGAGAAAGTGGAAAATATAAACAAACAAAAAAGAGAGATGCCCTTGACACAGTTCTCTTGTTGAAGAATTGTCTTCATAAAAGAGAAACACATTAAGTAGGAGAGGGAAGAGTTCTAGCCAGAGGGTTTGAAAAGGCACATTCCCTAAGTATTGGAGATTGAATCATGTCCCCCACAAAAGGAATGCTCAGATTCCAACCCCTGGTCCCCTTGGGGTAGACCCCTTGTAAATAGGATCTCTTGAAAATCTTACTTAAGTTAATGTATGCCCTAACTAAATAAAGTTGGGCTTTAATGTGGATTATTGGAATGATATATGCATATTATTATATACATATTATATATGTACATAAATATGTAAATATTATGAGATTTATTATAGGAGTTGGCTCATCGGACCATGGGGATTGGCAAGTCTGAATTCTATAGGGCAGACTACTATTGGGAACTCCAATAAAGGTTTGGATTAATTATCTACAAGAAGCTGACTGGCTGCTGAAATCATAAGCTCTCCCTTTAAGGCCTTCAAATGCTTGAAAGAGACTTTTCTCATCACTGAAGGCAATCAACTTTGTTAATTGCAGATGTAATCAGCCATAGATGTAATCAAATGACTAATGATTTAAATCCATAAATTACCATCACAGAAACTATCAAGCCAGTGCTTGCTGGAACAAACAAATGGACAGCATAATTTAGTGAAGTTGACCTGTGAATTTAACCACCTCCTGCCAACTTGGCAGCCAAAAACATCTCCTTAAACCATAATCTTTAAGTAAAAATAATAACATTCATACCTTTGCCTAATGTAATTCAACTATTCTGGATACAATCAGAAATGAACTGACCCATTTCCCTAAAAAGAATGCCAGTACTTGGCTAATATTTACTCTTAAACATATTATCATGTAACTAAAAACAATTATACAAAGTTAGTACAATTTATGTTAATATAAGGAGCTAAGATAGGAGAGAAAAAGAGATTTGCTTTATGTATGTAATCAAACATATGCATAACACAACAAAGAGAAATACAACCATTATAGTCCCTATTTCTACAACTGATCACAAGGACATAAATATTTATAACTACCCTCTTCCACTACCCATTACAATTTCTCTTTATATTCAGCAAGCAGCTCAGCCAGTCTTGGTTCTTTGCTTGGTAGGATGGCCCAAACTTTCATACCTGAAGAGTCCGGACCATTAATAGTCCTGCCTGGATTGGGTTCTTGGATTTTTCTTGGACTTTAATCACAGAACATGGTGCCTAAGAGATGCTCTAAGGGTTCTGCAGTATTCCAGGCAAACTCTTCTTTACCTCCATTGTGTAGTAGCAGTCCTTTTTCTCAGTGATAATCAGGATAAATCTCCCCAGCCAGTACAGTAATTCCCTCCTTTGTCTGTTGATATGAAAGCATGAGGAGCTCAAAGAGGCTGGGTTGCAGGATTAACTTCCAGTTTGATGGAATCACTGTTGTCTCCTGATGTGGGTGCTCCCCATTTTAGGACTAATATCTATAGACCAACAGAACTTAATGTCATATGAACAGGAAGAATAAAAATTTTCTAGTGGCTCACTGGAGGTAATAGTGTTGGTGCCACTCCCATTTCCACACCTTAATTCTTTGAACTGTGAATCCTGGCCATGGGAGAAACAGCAATATAGAATGGATGCTGGTTTAGAGCATATATAGCCTCTTAGAGAAGTCTTCAAAAGGCCATTCTACAACTCTATCAATCCAGCTGCTTTGGGACATTGGAGAATATGTTGCAACCAGTGAAGTTCCATGTACATGTGCCTCTTCACACATTTTATCTGCTGTAAAACATGTCACCTGACCAGAAACAATGTTCTGTTGAATACCATGATAATGAATAAGACATTCAGTAAGTCCATGAATAGTAGTTATGCACTGGATACAGAGAAAGAAAATCCATATCTTGAGTATGTGTGTATTCCAATAAGAAAAATATATTGCCCGCTCCTTGGTGGAATTGGTCAAATGTAATACTGACCACCAAGAATTGGTCAAATGTAATACTGACCACCAAGTATCAGGCTGATCACCTAAAGGAATGGTTCCTTATTGGGGATCAAGTATTGATTTCTACTGCTGACAAATTGGAACTTAACAGGCTGTAGCAAGGTCTGCTTTGGTGAATAGAAGTCCATGTTACTAAGCCCATGTATAAACTCCATTCCTACTACCATTTCTACTTTTTCATGAGTCCACTGAGTAATGACAGGAGTAGCAGGAGAAAGAGTCTAACTGATATCCACAGAAAAGGTCTCAAAATCATTTGATTATTAAAATCCTCATTTGATGAGGGGTCACCCTCTGTTGCACTTTCACATGGGACACAAATATCTTCTTATTTTTTTGCCCATTCAGAAAGATCTTTCCACACACCACACCCCCACACATCTTTGTCATCAATTCATTAATCATGTTCCTTCTGAACCCCTGGTGATCCAGACATACCATTGTCCACAGCCCATGAGTCAGTAAACAAATGCACCTCTGGCCTTTGCTCCTTCTAAATAAAATGAACAACCAGATACACTGCTCAAAGTTCTGCCCACTGTTAGGATTTCCTTTGCCACTGTTCTCCAGAGATGTCCCAGAAAGTGGATAGAGCTGCTATCCACTTTTGGATGGTACCTGTAAATCATGCAGCACCATCTGTAAACCAAACTCAAGTTTGGTTTCCTTCTTTTCCTTGATCGACTGATTAGAGGCCACAGCTATGGACTGGAAAAAAAAAGATATCATGTCGCAAAAGTGGGGGCTTTGGCATTTAGGCCCCTTCCTCATGTAACAATTTTATGCCTTCAGGGCCATCTCAAGCCACTCTCATATTCACCACTTCCATTCGTGTGTGTCCAGCTTCAGGTTTGGAGGGCAGACAATACCCATTTTCTGATGGGCAACCCAGGTCTCATGGTAACTTGGTTGCCTATGACTAAGAATTTGGTCTTTACCAAGGTCCAGTATCAGGCCAAAAGCTGTATTTCTAAAGCAGAGTAGTTATCTGCAGAGGATGTCAGGGCTTTGCTCCAAAATCTTAAAAGTCTGTTCTGTGATTCTCTTATATCAGCATGCCAAACATGCCAAGAACCTCTCTATTTACCACTGAAATTTTAATGACCATTGGATCTTCTAGATTACATGGTCCAAGTGGCAGAATAGCTTCCATGGAAGTCTGGAACTGTTATACAGCCGACTTCTGTTCTGACCCCCACAAGAAGACTAGCATCTTTTGGGGTCACACATTAAATGAGCCAGAGTAGCACACCCAAATAAGGAATATGTTGCCTCCAAAATCCAAAGAGCTAAATCAGCATTGTGCTTCTTTTTTTGGTTGTAAGAGGAGCCTAATGGAAAATCCCATCCTTCATTTTAGGAGAGATATCTTGACAAACCTTTCACCACTGTATGTTTAAAAATTACACTTAAGTGAAAGAACCCTGAATTTTTGTTGGGTTTATCTCCCAACCTCTGACAAACAAATGCCTTCCCAATAAGTTTAGAAGTAGTTGCTACTTCTTGATCACTAGGTCCAATCATTGAAATGTGAACAATATAAGGGACCAGTGTGATGTCTTGTGGAAGGGAAAGGTGATCATTGTCCCTGTGGATTAGATTAGGACATAGAACTGGAGAGTTGTACCTAAGAGAGGATACTGATGGTATATCACTGGCCTCATGCACTGAAATAAAACTGTTTCTGGTGATCTTTACTAAGAGGTATTGAAAAAAAGATCAGTTGCCAGCTTAGTAGCTGCATACAAGGTACCAGCAGATGTTTGCTATGCTTAAGCAATTATACCACATCTGGAACAGCAGCTACAATTGAAGTCACCACCAGATTATGCTTACAATAATCCACTGTCATCCTTCAAGAGCCATACATTTTCTGCATGTTCTAGTTTGCTAGCTTCCAGAATGTGATATACCAGAAATAGAATGGTTTTTTAAAAGGTGAATTTATTTAAGTTGCAAATTTACAGTTCTAAGGCCGTAAAATTGTCCCAATTAAAGAAAGTCTATAGAAATGCCCAATCTAAGGCATCCAGGGAAAGTTACCTTGGTTCAAGAAGGTCAATGACATTCAGGGTTTCTCTGTCAACTGGAAAGGC
>PVIY010034420.1:0-27133 GCA_004026745.1 Myrmecophaga tridactyla
TTTTTAACTTTTTTTTATTGTATAATATAACATACATACAAAGCAAAGAAATAAAAAGGCGATAGCTTTCAAATCACCCTTCAATAAGCAGTTACAGGACAGATTCCAGAGTTTGTCATGTGCCACCATAAAATCCACTTACATTTTTTCTTCTAGCTGCTCCAGAATATAGGAGGCTAGAGGGCTTAAATATTTTTTTTATCATCACAATTGACCTTTTTTCCTTCTTTTTTTGTGAAAAATAACATATATAAAAAGAACTTATAAATTTCAAAGCACAGCACCACAATTAGTTGTAGAACATATTTCAGAGTTTGGCATGGGTTTCAATTCCACAATTTTTGGTGTTTTTTTCCCTTCACAATCACATAATAACATTGCAAAAACTCTATCATTACACATTCATCTTCAAGAAACATGGCTACTAGAACACAGCTCTGTATTTTCAGGCACTTCCCTCTAGCCTCTCTAATGCACCTCAAACTAAAAAGGGGATATCTATAAAATGCATAAGAATAACCTCCAGGATAACCTCTTGACTCTGTTTGAAATCTCTCAGCCATTGACACTTTATTTTGTCTCATTTCTCTCTTCCCGCTTTCAGTTGAGAAGGTTTTCTCATTTCCTCGATGCTGAGTCCCAGCTCATTCTAGGATTTCTATCCCATGTTGCCAGGGAGATTTACACTCCTGGGAGACATGTCCCATGTAGAGAGGGGGAGGGCGGTGAGTTTGCTTGCTGTGTTGGCTGAGAGAGAGAGAGGCCATATCTGAGCAACAAGAGAGATTCTCTGGGGGTGGCTCTTGTGCCTAATTTTAAGTAGGCTTAGTCTATCCTTTGCGGGGATAAGTTTCATATGAACAAACCCCAAGATTGATGGCTCAGCCTATTGATTTGATTGTCCCCACTGCTTGAGAGCATATCAGGGATTCTCCAAATGGGGAAGTCGAATTTTCCCCCTTTCTCACCATTCCACCAAGGGGACTTTGCAAATACTTTTTTATTCACTATTCAAATCACTCTGGGATTTATCAGGGCATCACTCTGGACAAACCTACAAAATTTTATGTCTTATTCAAGATTCCATGTGCTTATGTTCAATTAAACTACCCATATAAGTTATATTAGGAAATGCACTAGTTAAAATATAAATTTTGTACCAAATAAACATTTTCTTGCTTTAGTCTTACCCGTAAGTTAAAGTTTTAAAATATGAATTACCATCTATTTTCAAAACCCTGCAACATTGACATTCCTTTGTTCTTCCTCATGCAAAAACATTTTTTAATCTGTACATTTAGTCACTATCATTGTACACTCTAGGCATTCCTATATTATACCATCTTGGTCTTTATCATCTATCTTTCCTTCTGGTTTCATTTGTGCCCACAACCCTTCTTCCTCTATCATTCTCACATTCAGCTTCATTCAGTGTACTAAGATTATTGTGCTACAATCAGCAAGTATTGTGCTGTCCATTTCTGAATTTTAACAATCAGTCCTGTTGCACACTCTGTATTCCTTCAGCTCCAATTACCCAAAATCTACCCTATTTCTATCTCTGTCCTTAACTGAAATTCTCCAAGTTCGTTTATTAATGTTAGTTCATATCGGTGAGATCATACAGTATTTGTCCTTTTGTTTCTGGCTAATCTCACTCAGCATAATGTCCTCAAGGTCCACCCATGTTGTTACATACTTCATGACTTTTTTCTGTCTTACAGCTGTGTAATATTCCATCATATGTATATACCACAGTTTGTTTAGCCACTCATCTATTGATGGACATTTGGGTTGTTTCCATATCTTGGCAATTGTAAATAATGCTGCTATAAACATTGGTATGCAAATGTCCGTTTGTGTTCTTGCCCTCATGTCCTCTGAACAGATACCTAGCAATGGTATTGCTGGATCATATGGCAGTTCTATACTCAGCTTCTTGAGGAACCGCCAAACTGCCTTCCACAGCAGCTGTACCATTTGACATTCCCAACAACAGTAGATAAGTGTGCCTCTTTCTCCACATCCTCTCTAGCACTTGTCGTTTTCTGTTTTATTGATAATGGCCATTCTGGTGGGTGTAGATGATATCTCATTGTGGTTTTGATTTTCATTTCCCTAATAGCCAGGGAAGTTGAGCATCTTTTCATGCGCCTTTTAGCCATTTGTATTTCCTCTTTTGAGAAGTGTCTGTTCATGTCTTTTGCCCATTTTGTAATTGGGTTGTCTTTTTGTTGTTGAGTTGAACAATCTCTTTATATATTCTGGATACTAGATATATCATTTCCAAACATTGTCTCCCTTATGTAGGCTGGTTTTTTTTTTTTTTTTTTACTTTTTTTGACAAAGTTCTTTGATGCACTAAAGTGTTTAATTTTGAGGCGTTCCCATTTATCTATTTATTTCTTCAATGCTCATGCTTTGGGTATAAGATCTAGGAAACCACCTCCTATTATAAGATTTATAAGATATTTCCCTATATTTTCATCTAAAGGTTTTATGGTCTGAGCTCTAATGTTTAGATCTTTGATCCATTTTGAGTTTATTTTTCTATAAGGTGTAAGATATGGATCCTCTTTCATTCTTTTGTATATGGATATCCAGTTCTCCAGGCACCATTTACTGAAGAGACTGTTCTGTCCCAGGTGAGTTGGCTTGGCTGCCTTATCAAAGATCAATTGTCCATAGATGAGAGGGTCTATATCTGAACACTTTATTCAATTCCATTGGTTAGTACATCTATCTTTTTGTCAGTACCATATTGTTTTGACCACTGTAGCTTCATAATATGCCTTAAAGTCAGGTAGTGTGAGACCTCTGACTTCTTTTTTCTTTCTCAGGATATTTTTAGCTATTCGGGGCACCCTGTCCTTCCAGATAAATTTGGTTATTGGTTTTTCTATCTTTGAAAAGTAAGTTTTGGGGATTTTAATTGGTATTGCATTGAATCTGTAAATCAATTTAGGTAGAATTGACATCTTATCTATATTTAGTCTTCCAATCCATGAACACGGTACACCCTTCCATTTATTTAGGTCTTCTGTGATTTCTTTTAGCAATTTCTTGTAGTTTTCTTTGTATAGGTCTTTTGTATCATTAGTTAAATTTATCCCTAAATATTTTATTCTTTTGGTTGCAATTGTAAATGGAATTTTTTCTTGAATTCTCCCTCAGATTGCTCATTACTAGTGTACAGAAACACTACAGATTTTTTATTGTTGACCTTGTAACCTGCCACTTTGCTGTACTCATTTATTAGTTCTAGTAGTTTTGCTGTGGATTCTTCAGGGTTTTTTGATTGGGGAGTTTAATCCATTAACATTTAGTGTTATTACTGTACAGGTAGTACTTTCTTCTACCATTTTGCTTTTTGGATTTTATATGTCATATCTAATTTTCCTTCTTTTTACCTTTACTCATAGTCTTCCTTTCTACACTCTACTCCACTCTCTCTTCTGTCTTTTCGTATCTGTCTCTACTGCTCCCTTTAGTATTTCTTGCAGAGCTGGTCTCTTGGTCACAAATTCTCTCAGTGATTTTTTGTCTGAAAATGTTTTAATTTCTACCTCATTTTTGAAGGACAATTTTGATGGATATAGAATTCTTGGTTGGCAGTTTTTCTCTTTTAGTAATTTAAATATATCATCCCACTGTCTTCTTGCCTCCATGGTTTCTGCTGAGAAATCTATGCATAGTCTTATTGGGTTTCCCTTGTATGTGATGGATTGCTTTTCTCTTGCTTCTTTCAAGATTCTCTCTTTCTCTTTGACCTCTGACATTCTGATTAGTAAGTGTCTTGGAGTACGTCTATTTGCATCTATTCTCTTTGGGGTATGCTGCACTTCTTGGATCTGTAATTTTAAGTCTTTCATAAGAGTTGGGAAATTTTCAGTGATAATTTCCTCCGTTGGTTTTTCTCCTCCTTTTCCCTTCTCTTCTCCTTCTGAGACACCCACAGCATGTATATTTGTGCTCTTCATATTGTCATTCAGTTCCTTGAGTCCCTGCTTATATTTTTCCATTTTTTTCCCTATAGTTTCTGTTTCTTGTCAGATTTCACATGTTCCATCCTCCAGTTCACTAATCCTATTTTCTGCCTCTTGAAATCTACCATTGTAGGTTTTCATTGTTTTTCATATCTTCTACTGTACCTTTCATTCCCATAAGTTCTGTGATTTGTTTTTTCAGACTTTCCATTTCTTCTTTTTGTTCATTCCTTGCCTTCTTCATATCCTCCCTCAATTCATTGATTTGGTTTTTGATGAGGTTCTCCACGTCTGTTCGTATATTCTGAATTAATTGTTTCAGTTCCTGTATCTCATTTGAATTGTTGGCTTGTTCCTTTGACTGGGCCATATCTTCAATTTTCCTGGTGTGATTTGTTATCTTTTGCTGGCGTCTAGGCATTTAATTACCTTAATTGGTTTATTCTGGAGATTGCTTTCACTTCCTTTACCTAGGGTTTTCTTGCTGGATGGATTTGTTGTCTATCTATTCTTTTACACTCAGTTCAGCTTATTCTGGACCTCTAGCTTAGGTTTTGTTTAACAGAGGAGAATTTTTCAGTTCTTGTCTTCTTGTTTCTTGCCCTGCTTGTATGGTGCCTTTTTTCTCTCCACCTTTAGGAGGGTCTGCTTAGGTATTATAGACCCCAGCCAGATTTTCCCAGACCAAACTGGGAAAGAGTCACTTGCATCAGTTTTCCCTGAGGGTGAGACCCAACAGGTTGAAAGACATTCCTGTGAAGTCTCTGGACTCTGTTTTGTTTATCCTGCCCAGTAGTGGTGCTTGTCTGCCTGCAGGTCCCACCAGCATAAGATGATTCAGTACCTTTAACTTTGGCAGACTCTCCCTGCTGGGGGCGTGGTGGAGACAGAGGAGAGGTTGTAGGCTGGTTTTAGTGGCTTCAAAATACAAGCCCTGGTGTCTGAGTTCCTTAAGGGAGGAATTCCACCTGAGCTGGGCTTCACCCCTCCCCCAGGGAAGGCACAGGTTCCAGACAAGCCCTCAAACGAGCTTCTTTCTGCCTATGCCTGGGGCAGTTGCAGCCTGAGAAGTCCTGCTGCTGTATCCAGAGGCAGTCAAGCCTTTGTAGAAACACAGCCACAAAAACCTGTTTACTTTTTTTTTTTTTTTCCTTTTTCCATCAGCCCTGCCCCCTTGGAGTTGGAGCAAAAATGAGCAACCTCTGCTTTGACCAGGGTCACCTGAGCTGGGGGCCTATTTTTAGTAGTCAGAATTTGTTAATTAATGTCACAATTGGTGTTTGGTTGGATTCAGCCCCTGCTGCTGTTAAAGTCTCTTTCCTTTCCCTCTGGGAAGCAGCCTGTGGGGGAAGGATGCCAGCCGCTGCGGCTTGGGGAACTCACGGTTCTGGGGAGGCTTGCAGCCAGTCCAACTGGTCCAGACTGGTATATTCTGTGTGTCTGGTCACTGACATGGCCCCAGGAGCTGTTCTGTACTATTTCTGGTTATTTAGTAGTTGTTCTGGAGGACAAACTAAAACATGTGCATTGCTAAGCCGCCATCTTGGCCTGGAATCCTGACCCTAGAATTTTGATAAGGATAGTGATACAAAACTCTCAAATTTTGTTTTCTATCTACCATAGAGTTCTCTTTAGGCTCCCCTCTGTTCACTCTCTAGGCCAGATATCACAGGCACACTCAAAATCTTCAGAAAAATAAACTATTCATACAGACCCTATAGTTCAAAGAGGACTAAACACATCAAGGAGCGTTTCTAGTGTTTAAAAGAAAAATGAGGGTTGACTTCCAGGAAAATGGTTGACTAGAGTAGCTAGAAATTAACCCTGCTCCACGGAAAAGTTAGAGAAGGGACAGGAGGGCAACTGAGGTGATGATTTGGGAGTGCAGCTGACCTGGGAGAACCTTCTGCACCACATGAAGCAATCCTGGTTGCAGAGGCCAAGGAACTTGGATTTTTCAGGGTTTTTGACATTTAGTATCATATCATCTGCAAGTAGTGAGAGTTTTACTTTTCCTTTGCAATTTTGATGCATTGTATTTCTTTTTCTTGTCTAATTACTCTGGCTAGAACTTCCAACACAATGTTGAATAACAATGGTGATAGTGGACATCCTTGTCTTGTTCCTGATCTTAGGGGGACATTTTTCAGTTTTCCTCCATTGAGGATGACGTCAGCTGTGGGCTTTTCATATATTCCCTTTATCATTTTGAGGAAGTTCCCTTCTATTCCTATCCTTTGAAGTGTTTTCAACAAGAAGGGATGTTGAATTTTGTCAAATGCCTTTTCTGCATCAATCCAGGTGATCATATGGTTTTTCTGCTTTGATTTGTTGATATGGTGTATTACATTAATTGATTTTCTTATGTTGAAACATCCTTGCATGCCTGGGATGAATCCTATTTGGTCGTAGTGTATAATTCTTTTAATGTGCTGCTGGATTTGATTTGCAAGAATTTTATTGCGGATTTTTGCATCTATGTTCATTAGAGAGATTGGTCTGTAGTTCTTTTTCTTTTGTCTGGCTTTGGTTATGAGGGTGATGTTCGCTTCATGGAATAAGTTAGGTTGCCTTCCCTCCTCTTCCATTTTTTCGAAGAGTTTGAGCAGGATTGGCACTAATTCTTTCTGGAATGTTTGGTAGAATTCACATATGAAGCTATGGTCTTGGACTTTTCTTTTTTGCGAGCCTCTTAATGACTAATTCAATTTCTTTACTTGTGATTGGTTTATTGAGGACATCTATTTCTTCTCGAGTCAATGATGTTTGTTCATGCCTTTCTAGGAAGTTGTCCATTTCATCTACATTGTCTAATTTATTAGCATAAAGTTGTTCATAGTATCCTCTCATTACCTGCTTTATCTCCGTGGGGTCAGTGGTTATTTCTCCTCTTCCATTTTTAAATTTATTTATCTGCATCTTCACTCTTCTTTTTTTTGTCAATCTTGCTAAGGGCCCATCAATCTTATTGATTTTCTCATAGAATCAACTTCTGATTTTGTTGATTTTCTCAATTGTTTTCATGTTCTCAATTTCATTTATTTCTGCTCTAATCTTTGTTATTTCTTTCCTTTTGCTTGCTTTGGGGTTTGTTTGCTGTTCTTTCTCTAGTTCTTCCAAGTGAACAGTTAATTCCTGGAGTTTTGCTCTTTCTTCTTTTTTGATATAGGCATTTAGGGCAATAAATTTCCCTCTTATCACTGCCGTTGCTGCATCCCATAAATTTTGATATGTTGTGTTTCATTTTCATTTTCCTTGAGATATTTACTCATTTATCTTGTAATTCTTCCTTGACCCACCAGTTGTTTAAGAGTGTGCTGGTGAGCCTCCACATATTTGTGAATTTTTTGGCCCTCTGACTATTATTGATTTCCAACTTCATTCCTTTATGATCTGAGAAAGTTTTTTGTATAATTTCAATCTTTTTAAATGTATTGAGACTTGCTTAGTGGCCCAGCATATGATCTATCCTTGAGTATGATCCATGAGCACTTGAGAAAAAGGTGTATCCTGCTGTTGTGGGGCGTAATGTTCTATAAATGTCTAATTAAGTCTAGTTCATTTATTGCATTATTTATATTATCTGTTTCATTATTGATCTTCTGTCTAGATGTTCTGTCCATTGATGACAGCAGGGAATTGAAATCTCCAACTATTATGGTAGAGGTGTCCATTTCTCTTTTCAGTGTTGCCTCGTGTATTTTGGAGAACTCTGGTTTTGTCCATAAATATTTAAGATTGTTATGTCTTCTTGTAGAATCATTCCTTTTATTAATACATAGTGTCCTTCTTTGTCTCTTTTAATTGTTTTACATTTGAAGTCTAAATTGTTGGATATTAGTATAGCTACTCCTC
The DNA here is from genome assembly GCA_004026745.1 of Myrmecophaga tridactyla. Lineage (NCBI taxonomy): Eukaryota > Metazoa > Chordata > Mammalia > Pilosa > Myrmecophagidae > Myrmecophaga > Myrmecophaga tridactyla. The sequence goes on from PVIY010034420.1 coordinate 7,842, forward strand.
TTTTCTGATTGTTGTTTGCATGAAATATCTTTTCCCAACATTTCACTTTCAACCTATGTTTATCCTTGGGTCTAAAATGCTTCTCCTGTAGACAGCATATAGATGGGTCCTGTTTTTTTTTTTTTTTTAAATCCATTCTGCCTGTCTGTCTTTTGATTGAGAAGTTTAATCCATTAACATTTAGTGTTATTACTGTATGGGCAGTACTTTTTTCTACAATCTTGCCTTTTGGATTTTATATGTGATATCTAATTTTCTTCTTTTTACCCTTACTGATAGTCTTCATTTCTACACTATTCTCCATAGTGTAGAATGAACTGAATGTCAAAGAACAGATAGACAGCAAAATAATCCAGCAAGAAAATTCTAAGTAAAAAAGTCTCTCCCTCCTGTCTTTTCCTATCTGTCTCTAGTGCTCCCTTTTGTATTTATTGCAGAGCCAGTCTCTTGATCATAAATTCTCTCAGTGATTTTTTTGCCTGAAATATTTTAATTTCTCCCTCATTCTTGAAGGACAATTTTGCTCAGTATAGAAGTCTTGGTTGACAGTTTTCTCTTTTAGTATCTTAAATATATCATACCACTGTCTTCTTGCCTCCATGGTTTCTGCTGAGAAATCTATGCACAGTCTTATTGGGCTTCCCTTGTATGTGATGGATTGCTTTTCTCTTACTTCTTTCAAAATTCCCTCTTTTTCTTTGACATCTGACATTCTGATTAGTAAATATCTTGGAGTACGTCTATTTGGATCTATTCTGTTTGGGGTATGCTGCACTTCTTGGATCTGTAATTTTAAGTCTTTCATAAGAGTTGGGAAATTTTCTGTGATAATTTCCTCCATTAATTTTTGTCCTCCTTTTTCCTTCTCTTCTCTTTCTGGGACACCCACCACACATATATTCATACACTTCATGTTGTCATTCAGTTCCCTGAGTCTCTGCTCATTTTTTTCATTCTTTCCCCTACATTTTCTTCTGCTTTTTGGATTTTAGATGTCCTGTCCTCCAGTTCACTAATCCTGTCTTCCACCTCTTGAAATCTACCATTGTAGGTTTCCATTGTTTTTTTTTCCATCTCTTCTACCATGCCTTTCATTCCCATAAGTTCTGTAATTTGTTTTTTAAGACTTTTGATTTCTTCTTCTTGGTCATCCCTTGTCTTCTTTATATCCTCCCTCAATTCATTGATTTGATTTTTGATGAGATAGTCCATGTCTGTTTGAACATCCTGAATTAATTGTTTCAACTCCTGTATTTCATTTGAATTGATGGCTTGTTCCTTTAACTGGGCTATATCTTGAATTTTCCTTGTATGATTCGTTATTTTTTTGCTGGCATCTAGGCATTTAATTTCCTTAATTAGTTTACTGTGGAGATTTTTTCACTTTTTTACTTAGAATTTTCTTGCTGGATTATTTTGCTGTCTATCTGTTCTTTGACATTCAGTTCAGCTTATTCTAGACCTCTAACTTAGGTTTTGTTTAACAGATCAGAATTTTTTGGTTCTTGTTTTCTTCTTTCTTACCCTGACTGTACAGCATCTTTTTTTTTTTTTTCTTTTTAACCCTTAGGAGCACCTAGTTAGGTATTATAGACCCCAGTCAGATTTTCTCAGACCAGACTGGCCTCCTCTCAGGAGGAAAGAGTCATCTTCCTCAATTTCCCCTGAGGGTGATACTCAGCAGGTTGAAAGACTTTCCTATGAAGCCTCTAGATTCTGTGTTTTTCCCATCCTGCCCAATATACAGTGTTTGTCTGCCTGCGGGTCCCACCAGCATAAATTGATGTGGAGTATTTAACTTCAGCAGAGTCTCCCCGCTGGGGATGTGGTTGAGTCAGAGGAGAGGTTGTAGGCTGGCTTTAATGGCTTCAGTTTTTCAGACCCTGGGGTCTGAATTCCTTGAGGGAGGGATTTCACCTGAGTTGGGCCCCACCCCTCTCTTGGGGAAGGCACAGCCTCTAAGGAATTACTTCCTTTCACCTGACTAGCCTCTTTGTCTCTCAGACAAGCTTAATTCTGCCCTTGCCCGGGGCAGTTGAAGCCTGAGAAGCCTTGCAATTGTATGCAAAGAGTAATCAAGCTGTAGTAACAGGGCCACAAAAAAGAAAAGAAAAAAAATTATTTTCAGTGCAGGACCCCTGTTCCTCAGGTTTGCAAATCAAGAGCTTAAGTTGGTATGTTGTTCTGTGTATCTCCAGGTCCTATGTGCTCCCTCCTTTCTTTCAGGGCCCAGAGTTTTTCAAGTATTTTGTGCTGTCCGATAAAAAACAAAAATTCTGTTGTTGTTTATGCTTTTTCAGTCAGCCCTGTCCCCTATGCATTGGGGCAAAATCCAGCAACCTTAGCTTTTACTCTAGATTCAGCTGAGATGGGGGGTCTACTTTTAGTAGTCAGAATTTGTTAATTAGCTCCACAATTGGAGCTTGGTTGAGCTCAGCCCTTTGCTGCTAGTAAAGTCTCTTTCCTTTCCCCTCTGGGAACCAACCTGTGGGGAGGGGTGCTGGCCACCACGACTTGGGGAACTCATAGTTCTGGGTGGGCTTGCAGCCAGCCCAGCTTGTCTAGTGTGGGGTATGATGTGTGTCCAGTCACTGATGTGGCCCCAGCAGTTGTTCTGTACTGTTCCTGGCTATTTACTAGCTGCTCTGGAGGAGGAACTAAATTCCACTCTTCACTAAGCTGCCATCTTGTTTACTCTTGCTCCATGATGTATAATTTTTTAATGTGTCATTGCATTAGATCTGTTAGGTCATTTTTCTTGAGAATTTTTGCATCTGTGTTCATTAGGGTGAATGGCTGGTAGTTTTCCTTTCTTTTAGCACCTCTATCCAGTTTTGAAATTAGAGAGTTGTTAGCTTTATAGAATGAGTTAGGGAGCATTCCTTTTTCTTCAATTTTTTTGGAAGAGTTTGAGCAGGATTGTTGTTAATTCTTTTTGGAATGTTTTATAAAATTCTCCTATGAAGCCATCTGGTCCTAGGCTTTTCTTTGTGGGAAGATTTTTGATGACTGATTGAATCTCTTTACTTGTAATTGGTTTGTTGAGATCTATTTTTTCTTGAGTCAGTATAGGTAGTTTGTGTGTTTTTAGGAATTTGTCCATTTCATCTATGCAGTTCAGTTTGTCGGCATATATTGTTCATAGTTTTCTCTTAGATTATTAAAATTTCTTCAGGATCCATTAATGACCCCCTTCTCATTTCTGATTTCGTTTATTTGCATCCTCCCTCTTTTTTTCCTTTGTCAGTCTAGCTAAGGGCCCATCAATTTTATTGATTTTCTCAAAGAGCCAACTTTTGGTTTTGTTGATTCTATTGTTTTATGTTTCTCCAGTTGGTTGGCACTTTAGAACATGATGGAGATGAGATTCTCACTGGCACCAAGGATGGACACTTGTGGTCAATTCAGTCAAATTCTCCCTCTATTGTTAATTGGCCAGATTTGCTTTCAAGATGTGGCTGTGGATTATACAGCAACCAGGAAGAACTAAGCTGTTCTTTCTTAAGAAGTGCTCGTCATCATTTTGCCCACAAAACTGCCTTCCCCATGGAGCTGCCAACTCAGTGATCAGTTTAACTTTGGATGACTTTACTGAAAAGTTTTGTGATTTACAGGTAGCTGTGGAGACAGCCAATTTGATTTCGGATCTTGCATACGTCCTTAAAATAGATAAAAAAGTAACATAAGAAAATCGCACATTTCTAGTTTTTAAAAAACTAGTCAGGTGTAAATCAAGAAAAATACTAGATGTATTCATTATCTCACAGTATTCATTTTTCTGCATATTTGGACAGATTCAAAAAATTGTAGATTTACTTATTTAAGGAAAGAAGTATGATCTTTGGATATAAATGACATAGAATAATAAAAATATGAAACTGTAGTTAAAGATACTCTGGCAATCTTAGGGATTCCACAGATAATATTATCTTTAAAAAAATACAGATTGGCAGAAAGGATAAAAAAAATAAAGTCCATCTATATGCTGTTGACAAGAGATGCATCTTAGACCCAAGAAAACAATTAGATTGAAAGTGAAAAGATAGAAAAAGATGTTCCATGCAAGCTGTAACCAAAAGGAAGCAGGAGTAGCTATATGAATATCAGATAAAATAGGGTTTAAATGTAAAGATGTCATAAGACACAAAGAAGGACACTGCATATTCATAAAATGAACAATTCACTAAGAGGAAATAACAATCATAAATGTTTATGCTCCCAATCAAGGAGCTCCAAAGTACATGATGCAATTTATTTTTGAACACTTGGTACCAGAAACCATTATTTTAAATAAGCACTGTAAAAATGAAATAGTAAGGGAGAGCAAAAATATCATAATCATCAAATTAAAATAACAAAAAGTTAATAGTATCATAATATCATTGAATATCCATTCTTATTCAAAATCCCCAATTTTTCTAAGAATGTCTTTTAAAGCATTTTTGTTTTTAACTAAGAGGCAATCTAGGTCTGTGCATTAAATGTGGTTGTTATGTCCCTTTAGCCTCTTTAATTTAAAATACCACCCACCCACAATTTTCTTGTATTCTTCATGAAATTGATTTTTTTAAAGACCAGGCCAGTTGTCTTGTAGAAGGTTCCACCTGAATTCCTCTAGTTGTTTCCTAGTGGTCTTGTTTAATTTATAACTCCTCTATCACACTAAGATGTGGGTAAGAGAGCACATTTTAGACACACACCCAAACTGTTAAAGTCCACATGGGTGCCTCTGTCCCTTGTGATCTTGCACTCAGTGCAACCCATAACTCTACACACCCACTGCTGTGACTAACCTCTCTTAGGTCCAAGAGGAAGTCTTGTCCACAGCCCCTGCCCTGTGACAGCCATATCCAAATGCCATAAAGCCTTGTGAGTTATGCCATTAACAAAGGCAGAGGTGGCACTGCTTTGGAGCATGGGAAAGATTTGACTGGCAGAAGCACTTGGATAAAGGAAAAGAGGAAAATGTCCTTTCAGTTGAAAGAAGGCTAAAGATTGTTGCATATTGAAATATCATTTCCTAGCTGTGAATTACAGTCTCCCCACCACCACCACCTGTAGTTGGAATTTGTAGTTCTGGAAGTACTCATAATTAATGCAAGACTTTCAATGGTTGCTCAAGGTAGCTGAGGAATATTCTTCAATATTAAATGTCATGGTCAGGTCCATGTGTCAACTTGGCCAGGTGGTTTGTCTGGGTGGGCAAGTGTTGGCCTGTCTGTTGCTATAAGGACATTTCATAGAATTAAATCATGATCACGGCTGCACCCACAGCTGATTACATTTGTAATCAGCCAAGGGGAGTGTCTTCTGCAGTGAGTGATGTTTACTCTAACCACTGGAAGGCTTTTAAGGAGGATTCAGAAGAGACAGTCTCTCTTCCTGCCTCAGCTGGCAAGCCTCTCCTGTGGAGTTCATCCAGACCCTTCATTGGAGTTTTCAGCATCACGGCCTGCTCTGTGGATTTTGGACTCTACGTTCCCATGGTTATGTGAGTCACTTTTATACATTTTATATCTATGGATATTTCCTACTGATTCTGTTTCTCTAGCGAACCCTAGCTAATACCCTAAGTAATTAATATTATCCTTAAATTTGAAGAGTATGTAAGTTTAGATATAACGCATGAATGGTGGCATCAATTCCTTATAATATTGTATGGGTCTAGGTTGGTGGTTCTCAAATGGAGAATAATTTCGCCCCCCACCCCCACCCCAGGGCACATGTGGCAATGTCTGGAGACTGTGGATGCCAGGGGTGCTACTACCATCAAGTGAGTAGAGGACACCCCTGCCACTATATCTGGTCCTCGTAGGGAAGGAGTAGGTTCTCTCACCTACAGCACACAGAAGAGAGGAGTGTGACCATCTCCCTGTGCTGGCCATGGATTGAGGCCCTGTGGCCTGGGGGGACCGATGCCCACTGACCTTGCTTTGTCTCTCCTCTACATCAGCAAACATTGTTCCTCCCAGTGCCTGTGTGACTGTGTGTCTTTTTTTGGTGACTGTAATGCCGTATGGAGTGGGCTAACATCTCTCTGCTACCCTCCATGCAGTAAGGCTCTGAGTTATGATCTGGCAGCCTTCCCTAGGCTCTGCCTTCAGATATGTGCAGAATCTGAGCAATTTTCCCCACATCCATTTCTACCACACTGGGTGGGGTCTCCACCATCTCTCTTTTGGATGATTTCTCACCAGTCTCCCCGCTCCAAACCAGAGATAGTAACGGGCATCTTTTTCCTCCAACAAAGATGCAATTTTATATGGAAGTTCAAGAAAAGCCTCCCTGCTAAGGTTTGAGCAGGGATCTAAACAAAGCAAGGGAGAAAGCCTTGCAGATAACTAAGGCAGCAAGCCAAAGGCTCTGCCTGCCAATGTTGAGGAACAAAGTCCAAGAAGATTAGGTCAAAGAGGTAATGGGCGGGAACAGACTGTGGGGAACCTTACAGGCAACTATAATGACTTTGGCAAGTGAGTTGGGAAATTAACAGAAAGCTTAGGGAGGGGAGGGGTTTTAGTTTCCTAGGCTGCTCAAAGCAAATACCATGAAATGCATTGGCTTAAACAATGAGAATTTATTTGCTTATAGTTTTGAGCAAATGAAAATGTCCAAATCAGGGCATCATTAAGGCAATGCTTTCTTCCATGAAGACCAGCTGCTGGTGATCCTTGGCTCCTCTGTCACATGGTAAAGCACATGGCACTGTCTGCTGGTTTCTTCCTTCTCTTCTGGGTTTTGTTGATTTCAGTTTCTCTTTCTCTCTCTCAAGTACCCTCCTTAAAAGGTCTGTTTCAGTTTGCTCATGCTGCTGGAATGCAAGATACCAGAAAAAGATGGACTTTTACAAAGGGGATTTATTAGGTTACAAATTAAAGCCATGAAAATGCCCAAATTTAAAGCATCAACAAGAGGATACATTCCCTCAAGAAAGGCCAATCGTGTCTGGGGTTTCTCTGAAACATGGGAAGGCACATGGTGACCTCTGCTGGCCCTTCTCTCCTGGGTTGGTTTCAAAAATAGCTCTCTTAACTTCTTTGAGGCAAACTCTGGAATTCATCGTTTAGCTTAGTATTTCCCAGGACATTTTCTATCTGTAAAGATCTGTGTTCTGATTTCCAAAATGTCTCCCTCTTAAAGGACTTAGTAAGTGAATTAAGACCCACCATGAATGGTCACATCTCCATGGAAAAACCAAATCAAAAGGTCCCACCCTACAATAGGTTTGCCCCCATAAAAGTGGATTGGAAAAACATGGATTTTCTGGGATATATAACAGTTTCAAACCAGCACAAAGTCCTACTTACAATGGGTCCACACCCACAGGAATGGATTATTTTTAAGAGTATGTCTTTCTGGGGTATATACAGCCTTAAACCACTAAAGGAGTGAGATGATCTGATTCACTTTTTAAATAGATCCTCCTGGCCACTGTGTAGTTAGACCAGGGTGGAAGTGGGGAAGCAGGTGAGAAATCATCCACATGAGGGAAGGTGGAGACTCCAACCAGGGTGGTAGCAATGGATGTGGAGAAGACTGATCAAATTCTGCATGTATCTGAAGGCAGAGCCTAAGGAAGGCTGCCAGACCATAAGTTGGATCTGAAAGCATAAGAGGAGTCAAGAATGAATTTCTATGGCCCAATCATTCTCTATCCACTCCATTTGCACTGTCTGTCTTCAGAACAGTTTCCGGTATTTGACTTGTGAGCCCTGTGTCTTCTTGTATTAGCCAGGGCTTTCTAGGGAAACAGAACCAACAGAAGATATTTACATAGTCTGAGACTTTATAAGTGTCTCATGCAACTGTGGGGATGCATGAGTTCAAAATCCATTGGGCAGGTTGCAAGCTGCCACTCCAAGGAAAGCTTTCAATGAATTCTCCTGGAGAGGCCAGCTGGCTGAAGTAGAGATGAACGTTCTCTCTTCTGACTGCTGGTCATCACTTTTCCTTTAAAATCCTTCAACTGATTAGATTAAACATCTTTTATTGCAGAAGATATTCCCCTTAGTTAATAACAGATATAATCAGTCACAGATGCTCTATTAGTCAAGGTTCTCTAGAGAAACAGAACCAACAGGAGATATCTGTAAATATGAGATTTATAAAGGTGTCACACGTAACCATGGGAATGCAACAGTCCAAAATCCATAGGGGAGGCTGTGAATCTGGCAACTCCAGTGAAGATGTTCTCCACAGAAGAGTCTCACTGACTGAAGAAGCAGTGAAATCTCCCCCTCTTCCTTAAGTCTTCAACTGATCGGATCAAATCTAGCTGATTGGATTATCTCATTCAGGAGATGCATGCATAGTTGGTCATAGATATAATGTGCCACAGCTGCAATCAACTAACTTCCAAGCACAATGCACAACTAAGTGCAGTGCTGGAAGTTCCACTGACTGGGAGGATTTCCCCTCACCACTGTCCCTTAAGGACATCCCAGAATGGGGCTGCAGTACTGCAGCTGTCCACTTCTGGTTTGTCCCTGCATATCATACAGAACCATTTATAAACCAGGCCCCAAGTTTCTCTTCCTTAGTCAATTGACTGTAAGGAACTCCCAAGGAGGCCATAGCTCTGGTCTGGGAAAGAGAAGGAAATGTGGCAGGAATGGGGGCCATGGGTATTTGAACCACTTCCTCATGTAACTTACTTGTGCCTTTAGGACCTGCTCGAGTCCTATCTATTATATACCATTTCCATTTTATGATGGAGTGCTGCTGTGTGCACCCAATTTTATGCCTGATCAGACAATAACCAGCTCATGATAGGCAACTCAGGTCTCATGGTAACTTCATGGTCCATGGTTGAGAATTCATTCTCTACTAAGGCCCATAGCAGGCCAAAAGCTGTTTCTAAAAAATAAGAGTAGTTATCTGTAGAGGATGGTAAGGCTTTACTCCAAAATCCTAAGGGCCTGCATTGTGATTCTCCTATAAGGGCCTGCCAAAGGCTCTAGACAGCATTTCTATTTGCCACTGACACTTTCATTGGATCTGCTGATTCATATGACCCAAGTGGCAGAGCAGTTTGCACAGTGGCCTGGACATATTGCATCACCTCCTCTTATTCTGGTCCCCACTCAAAACTAGCAGCTTTTCTGGTCACTTGGTAAATGGGCTGAGGTAGCACACTGAAGCAAGCAATATTTTATCTCTAAATCCAAAGGGGCCAACTAGATGAACACTGTGCCTCTTTTTTGGTCATAGGAGAGGTCAGATGCAACAACTTATCAATCTTAAAAGGGATATCTCAACATGCCACATACTACTGGTCATCTAAAATTTTACAGAGGTGGAAGGCCCCTGTATTTTTGTTGGATTTATCTCCCATTCTCTAACACACAAATGTCTTGTGGGAGGGAAAAATGATCAAGGTGCCAGAGGACAAGATTCTGAAGTAAGGCTGCAGAGTTGATATACCCCTGAGACAGGACAGTGAAGGTATACTGCTGTCCTTGCCAGCTGAATGCAAACTGTTTCTGGTGGTCTTTACTGACAGCTATAGAGAAAAAATCATTTGCCAGACCAATAGCTATACAGCTATTGACCAGGAACCAAGTACCAGAGGATGTGTTGATTTGCTCAAGTGATGATACAGCATCTGGAACAGCAGCTGAAATTGAAGTTACCACCTGATTAAGTTTATGATAAACCACCATCCTCATCCAAGACCCATCTATTTTCTGCTCAGGCCAAATGGGATTGTTGTATGAGGATGTGGTGGGAATCACAGGTCCTGCCTTCTTCAAGTCCTGAGGAATGACACTGATCTGAAATACCTCCAGGAATCTGGTATTGCTTCTGATTTACTATTTTGCTCAGTAGGGGCAGTTCTAATGGCTTCCACTTGGCCTTTCCTACCATAATAGCCCTCACTCCGTGAGTCAGAGAGCCAATGTGGGGATTCTGCCAGTTGCTGAGTCTGTCTATTCCAAGTATGCATTCTGGAACTGGAGAGATAACCCCTGACCCACTGGACTCACTGTGAGATGGACCTGAACTAAAACTCCATGGATCACCTCACCTCCATAAGCCCCTACTCTGATTCATGGACTAGGGTGACATTTTGGGTTTCTGGAATTAATATCACTTCTGAGACAGTGTCTAATAATCCCCCAAATATCTTAATTCCTTTTCCCCAGTGCACAGCCACCCTGGTAAATGGCTGTAGGTCTCCCTGGGGAAGGCTGGGAGGAAGGTTAACAGTGTAAATTTGGGGCGGAGTAACAGGATCCGTCTCCAAGGATACCGGGCCATCCCATCATTCAAGGGACTCTGGGTCTGTAAACTGTCTCAAGTCTAGGAATTGATTAAGGGGCCATGCCTCTCTGTTTTTTTTGCAATTCAAGTTAGACTTCTGTTCACCTGATGTAGAATTCTTCTGCTTATACAGCTCAAACAAGAATTTAGTAGACTGCCTGTGCTGGTTTGAAAGGATGTATGTTCCCTAGAAAAGCCATGTTTTAATCTAAATACTATTTTGTAAAGGCAGAATAATCCTTATTCAATACTGTATGTTTGAATCTGTAATTAGATAATGTCCCTGGAGATATAACCCAATGAAGAGTGGTTGTTAAACTGGATTGGGGGAAATGTGTCTCCACCTATTTGGGTGGGTCTTGATTAGTTTCTGAAGTCCTATAAAAGAGGGAACATTTTGGAGAATAAAAGAGATGTGGAGAGAGCAGAGAATGTTGCAGCACCACGAAGTAGAGAGTCCATGAGCCAGCGACTTTTGGAGATGAAGAAGGAAAATGCTTCCCGGGGAGCTTCATGAAACCAGAAGCCAGGAGAGAAAGCTAGCAGATGACGCTGTGTTTGCCATGTGCCCTTCCAGCTGAGAGAGAAGCCCTGGATGTGTTCTCCATGTGCCTTCTCACTTGAGAGAGAAACCCTGAACTTTTCATTGGCCTTCTTGAACCAAGGTATCATTCCCTGGATGGATGCCTTTGGTTGGACATTTCTATAGACTTGTTTTAATTGGGACATTTTCTTGGCCTTAGAACTATAAACTAGCAACTGATTAAATTCCCCATTTTAAAAGCCACTCTGTTTCTGGTATATTGCATTCTGGCAGATAGCAAACTAGAACACTGCCCATCTATTTTACTTCTACATAACCCATGATCTACTAGCCAACACCACAAGTCTCTGTGAGTTATATTATTTTGACTGCTGCTTTGAGTCTGCTGTCCATTACAGTGGCACCCACCCTGTTTTTGGCAGATTAAGTGCTACATGTGGCTTCTGCCAACTGGGATCCAATCATCCCCATTGTGTTTAAAGATTCAAGCTCAGTGACAGCAGTTCCCACAGTCATATCTGAGCTACAGAGAAGTGCAACTACAGAGCTCTTCAGGGATGATGGCGCTAGTCTCACAAATTTATTCCTCATAATCCTGGTGAAAGCTGTGTCCTCCAGACATGTCTAGGGTGTCTGAGCAGGCCCTCCATGCTAAATCCACTCTAACATTCCAATATCTCTAATCTTTGGATCCCCTCCTTTACATTATACCAGGGAACTTCTGGCATTTTGACCTCAAGTAATGTCGGTCACTTTTTGATTTGTGTTTCAGCCAACCATCCCAACAGTTAATGCCCTTTTTAACCCCTTGAACTACAACACTGAATGCAGAATCTCTGCTTAGTGAGCCCATATCAATAAGTCCAACATTATATTCCTTCCACCATTATCCCACATGCTTAATATCCATTCCCACACATAGTCCTCTGATTTCTGTCTATGTAAATTGGAAAACTCATGCAGTTCTTTTTCAGTGTATCATATCTCCTCATGTTACACTTTGTGCCTCACCTTTTGGGGAGCCTGTTAAGACTTTAGTCTAGTTATAGGTTTGGATGAACTGCAATGGGGATGGGTCATAAGAATAATTAGAGGTGTCTTTCAAGCCAGTTACCTCAGGGCATTCTGTTGCAGCATCATCTGATGAAATAGATTAATCACTCCAGATAGATTAATCTCATGAAATAGATGTCATGAAATTAATCGATTTCCCTAGGGGAAGTGGTTACAGGTTTAGCAGGCACTGAAGTGTTAATCCTTCCAGGGTGAGATTGGGAGGCTCTTTCTTCAGGGTAGGCTGGAGGTGGCATGGCTGTTTCCTCAGGGCAGATCACTACAGGTCTATTAGCAAAGCCTCAGCAGATTCTAGGGTTTCCATGTCCCCACTACCTCATTATCAACCTATATGTCCCCATCCTACTTTTCAGGATCCCACTTCTTTCCAATCAATGCACCCACTTTAACAGTGGACACCCAGCGAGGTTGAGAGTAGTTTACATTGTAAATTTGCTACTCAAACAACGAGACTCTGGGTCTGGTTCTCAGAGATCTCAAGTCTGCAGCCACAGGAAATAAGATTTTCTTTCAGGGCACTCACAGAAACTTTTACATCTTTCATATGGTGCTTAAGCTGCAAATTTGAAATCTTTAGCTCATTCCTTTCTTTTATAACTGTATCCCGTGTACCTAGGAGCAACCAGCCAAGATCATTATACTTTTTTTTTTTTTTTTACATGAGCAGGCACTGGGAATTGAACCCGGGTCCTCTGGCATCGCAGGCAAGCATTCCTGCCTGCTGAGCCACCATGGCCCACCCCATTATACCTTTTAACTCCAAAAAACTGTTAAGGTATCAAAAAACACTGCCACCCAGAGCCTTGCTGTGTATATGTGTATGATTAGCAGAATCAAATGGGGATATTTTGTGTATCTCTCTTGCCAGCTCACACCATGGATTGTCAATGTCATCTTAATTATTGGAAATGGAGTCATTAGTGCCTTTGAATCTAGTCAGCCTAGAAAATCAATTGCTTTCTTGAGAACCACTCCCGGTACCAAAGCTGTATCAATCAGGTTTTTCTCTAGAGAAACAAAACCAACAGGAGATATCTGTAAATAGTATGAGATTTTATAAAAGTGTCTCACACAACTGTGGGGATGCTCAAGTATAAATTCCACTGGGCAGGCAGCAAACTGGCAATTCCGATGAAGGTTTTCAATGAATTCCCTGGGAGAGGCTGGCTGGCTGAAGTAGATAGAGATGAAAGTTCTCTTCTGACTGCTGAAGTATCACCTCTCCCTTAAAAGCCTTTAACTGATTGAATTAAACATCTCTCACTGGGGAAAATACTCACTCCCCTTAGTTGACTGTTGATATAATCAGCCATAGATGCAATCAATTTACTGATGATTTAAGTCCTCAAAATGTCCTCACAGTAACAGGCCAGTGCTGGCTTGAACAGAAAATGGGGCTCCATCACCTGGCCAAGTTGACTCATGAACCTGACCATCACACCTGCACTGGAAGACAAATCCCAAGAGGGAAGGGTACTGGTCCCTCCTGAAAGCCCGTCATCCCACACCTAGAACACTGCCTGGCACAGGGTAGGCCTTCAGGAAATACTGAAGGAAGCAAAGAATAAAGCCCCTCCAACCTCAGTCATAAGCTGACCATTTCTGTATGAGAGTCTAAGAGAAGATGCAATCACCCTCTTCCTGACTGCACTCCTACAGCAAAATGACCATACCAGCATTTTAATAGTTCTTTTTCTTTTTTTAAAAGCAGTTTTACTGAGATATATTTACATTCAATATAATCCATCCACAGCACACAATCAATGGCTTTTAGTATTGTCACAGAGTTGTTCATTCATCATGACAATCAATTTTAGAACATTTTCCTTACTCCAAGAAGAAAAACCCCCATACTCTTTGGCATTCCTCTCTCAATCCCTTTATCCTTGCCTGGCCCTACATAATCACTAATCTAATTCTGTCTCTATAAATTTATTTATATTTACATTTTATACAAGTGTAACAAAATCATATGTAGTACTTTGTGTCTCATTTCTTTTAATTATAATGTTTTAAAAATTATTATTATATTTTTTATTAGGTTTACAAAAGTTATGGAAAAAATACAATGTTCTATATACCCTCCTATTGCCGACACTGCATTGGTGTGGTATCTTTGTTACAACTGATGAAAGAATATCAAAATATTACTGCCAACCATAGTTCCTGGTTTGTGTTAGGTGTATTTTTCCCATATACCACCCTATTAGTACCATTTTGTGTGTTGGTTTGAAAGTATTGCCTACCCCAGAAAAGCCATGTTTTAATCCTGATTCAAACTTGTGGGGACAACCCTTTCTTTTAATCTTGATTCAATATTGGAAGTTGGAATCTTTTCATTAGATTATTTCCACTGAGATGTGATATGCCCAATTGCAGGTGTGACCTTTGATTAGATGGAGATATGACTCCACCCAATCCAGATGGGTCATGATTAGTTTGCCAGAATCCTTTAAAAGTGGAAACATTTTGGAGAGACAGCCAGAAATGACAGAAACCTCAGAGCTGGTCAGGTTCATGTGTCAACTTGGCCAAGTGGTGGTCCCTGTTTGTCTGGTTGAGCAAGTGCTGGCCTGTTTGTTGTAATGAGGGCATTTCATAGAATTAGATCATGAGCATGGCAGCTGCATCCACAGCTGATTCCATTTGTAATCAGCCAAGGGGAGAGTCTTCTGCAATGAGTGATGCTCAATCTAATCACTGGCAGGCTTTTAAGGAGGATCCAGAGGAGACAGGCTCTCTTCCTGTTTCGGCTGGCGAGCCTGTCCTGTGGAGTTTGTCTGGCCCCTCCATCAGAATCATCAGCTTCACAGCCTGCCCTGTGGATTTTGGGCTCTGGTTTCCCATGGTCATGTGAGACACTTTTATAAATTTTATATTTGTGAGTGTTCCCTGTTGATTCTGTTTCTCTAGAGAACACTAACTAATACATCTTGGTACCAGGAGTGGTTCTTAAGAAACAGAATCTTAAAAATGGGTTTTTATGAATGGTTTTCTACTCTGACTGGACTCAAAGGCACTAAGGACTCTGATTCCCATAATCAGAATGACACTCCCAAACCATACAGTGAATTGGCAAAAGAGATAGTCAAAATATCACCATGCGATTCTCCTAATGCTTTGCTTGTATGAAGCCAGGCACTGGGGGATAATGTTTTGACACCTTTACAGCACTCTGTGGAAATAAGAGGTATAGAGATGTTGGCTGGTTGTTGTTAGATACATTGGCTATATTAAGGAGTGAAAGGGATGGGCTTAAGGCTTCCATCGAGAAGTTTAAGCACCGTCTGACAGATGTAGAAGTTTCTATGAGTATCCTGAAGGAAAATCTTATTTCCTGTAGCTGTAGACTTGAGATCTCTGAAAATCAGACTCAGAATCTTATTGTTACAGTAACAACTTTACAACATAAACTGAAATCTCAATGTTGGCATGGTGTCTGCTGTTTAAGTGAGGGCATTGATTAGAAAGGAGTGGGACCCTGAAAAATGGGTTGGTGACATATGGATTGATAATGATGTTGGGGGTGAGGTTGAAACCCTAGGCCATGCTGAGTCTTGTCTAGATAACCCTGTAATAGTTTGCCCTGAGGATATAGTCACCCCACCTCCAGCCTGCCCTGAGGAGTTGGCCACCCAACCTCCTCCTGAAGGGATTAGCCCTAGAGTGATTAATCCTGTTTCACCAGATGAAACTGCAAATGAATTCCCTGAAGCAAATGGCTTGGAAGATATTTCTAATTCTTTTCATGAACCACCCCCACCACCCCTCATTTCCTCCAGACCTATAACTAGACTTAAGTCCCAATAGGCCCCTACAGGTGAGGTACAAAGTATCACACATGAGGAGGTACATTATACTCCAAAAGAATGGTGTGAGTTTTCCAATTTATATAGACAGAAATCAGGGGAATATGTGTGACAATGGATTTTAATGGTGTGGGATAATGGTGGGAGGAATATAAGGCTGGATCAGGCTGAATTTATTGATATGGGCCCACTAAGAAGAGATTCTGCATTCAGTGTTATAGCTCGAGGGGTTAGAAAAGGTATTAACAGTTTGTTTGGATGGTTGGTTGAAACATGGATCAAAAGGTGGCTGACATTACCTGAGGTTGAAATGCCAGAACTGGCCTGGTATAATGTAGATGAGGGGATCCAGAGGCTTAGAGAGATTGGAATGTTAGAGTGGATTTACATTGCAAAGCCTGCTCTTACACCCCAGGAATGTCTGGAGGATGTACCTTTTACCAGAACAGTGAGACATAAATTTGTGAGTCTAGCACCATCACCTCTGAAGAGCTCTGTATTTGCACTTCTCTGTAGGTCAGATATTACTGTAGGAACTGCTGTCACTGAGCTGGAATCCTTAAACACAATGGGGATGACAGGATCCCGAGTTGGCAGAAGCAGGTGGCAGCACTTAATTGCCAAAGACAGGGTAGACGTGGCTATTATAATAGACAGCAAACTCAAAGCAGGAGTCAAAATTATATGACTTGCAGAGATTTGTGGCATTGGCTAGTAAATCATGGGGTATCTAGACATATAATAGAAGGGCAGTCTACTAAATTCTTGCTCGAGCTGTATAAACAAGAGTTCTAGGTCAAGTGAACAGAAGTCTAACCTGAATTACAAAAACACAGAATCACGGCCCCTTAATCAATTTCCAGACTTATGACAGTTTACAGACCCAGAGCCTCTCGAATGAAGAGGAGGCCAGGTCCCTTTGTGGGAGAACCCTGTTACACTGCCACAATTTATACTGTTAATCTTCCTCCAAGCCTTCCCCAAGGAGACTGGTGGCCTTTTACCAGGGTAAATGTGCACTGGGAAAAAGGAAATGATCAGATATTTTGGGGATTATTAGACACTGGTTCAGAAGTGACATTAATCCCAGGGGACCCAAAACGTCACTCTGGCCCACCAGTCAGAGTGGGGGCTTATGGAGGCCAGGTGATCAATGGAGTTTTAGCTTAAGTCCATCTCACAGTGGGTCCAGTGGGCCCCTGGACCCAATCTGTAGTTATTTCCCCAGTTCCAGAATGTATAATTGGTATTGACATACTGAGCAACTGGCAGAATCCCCACATTGGCTCTCTAACTCATACAATGAGGGCTATTATAGTGGGAAAGGCCAAACAGAAGCTGCTAGAACTGCCCCTACCTAGCAAAATAGTAAATCAGAAGCAATATTGGATTCCTGGAGGGATTGCAGAGATTAATGTCACTCTTAAGGACTTGAAAGATGCAGGGGTGGTGATTCCCACCACATCACCATTCAACTCTCCTATGTGGCCTGTGCAGAAAACAGATGGGTTTTGGAGGATGACAGTGGATTACCGTAAGCTCAACCAGGTGGTAACTCAAATTGCAGCTGCTGTTCCAGATGTAGTATCATTGCTAGAGCAAATCAATACATCCCCTTGTACCTGGTATGCAGCTATTGATCTGGCAAATGCTTTTTTTTCAATAGCTATTAGTAAGGACCACCAGAAACAGTTTGCTTTCAGCTGGCAAGGTCAGCAATATACTTTCACTTTCCTACCTCAGGGGTATATCAGCTCTCCAGCCCTATGTCATAATCTTGTCCACAGCGACCTTGATCATTTCCCCCACCCACAAGACATCCCACTGGTCCATTATATTGATGATATCATGTTGATCGGACCTAGTGAGCAAGAAGTAACAACTACTCTAGACTTACTTGTAAGGCATTTGCATGTCTGAGGATGGGAGATAAATCCAACAAAAATACAGGGGCCTTCCACCTCAGTGAAATTTCTAGGTGTCCAGTGGTGTGGGGCATGTCGAGATATCCCTTCTAAGGTGAAGGATAAGTTGCTGCATCTGGACCCTCCTATGACCAAAAAAGAAGCACAATGCCTAGTTGGTCTCTTTGGATTTTGGCAACAACATATTCCTCATTTGGGTGTGCTACTCCAGCCCATTTATCGAGTGACCAGAAAAGCTGCTAGTTTTGAGTGGGGACCTGAACAAGAGGAGGCTCTGCGACAGGTCCAGGCTGCTGTACAAGCTGCTCTGCCACTTGGGCTGTATGATCCAGCTGATAGAATGGTGCTGGAAGTGTCAGCGGCAAATAGAGATGCTGTCTGGAGCCTTTGGCAGGCCCCTATTGGAGAATTACAATGCAGACCCTTAGGATTTTGGAGCAAAGCCTTACCATCTGCTGCAGATAACTACTCTCCTTTTGAGAAACAGCTTTTGGCCTGCTACTGGGTCTTAGTAGAGACTGAACATTTAACCATGGGCCACCAAGTTACCATGAGACCTGAGTTGCCTATCATGAGCTGGGTGTTGTCTGACCCACCAAGCCATAAAGTTGGGCGTGCACAGCAGCACTCTATTGTAAAATGGAAATGGTATATACAAGATAGGGCCAGAGCAGGTCCTGAAGGCACAAGTAAGTTGCATGAAGAAGTGGCCCAAATGCCCATGGTCTCCACTCCTGCCACATCACCTTCTCTTTCCCAGACCAAAGCTATGGCCTCTTGGGGAGTTCCTTACAGTGAATTGACTGAGGAAGAGAAAACTCAGGCCTGGTTTACAGATGGTTCAGCATGATATGCAGGTACCACCCGAAAGTGGACAGCTGCAGCACTACAACCCCTTTCTGGGGTGTCCTTGAAGGACAGTGGTGAGTGGAATCCTCCCAGTGGGCAGAACTTCGAGCAGTGCACCTGGTTGTTCATTTTGCTTGGAAGGAGAACCGGCCAGAGGTGTGTTTGTATACTGACTCATGGGCTGTTGCTAATGGTTTGGCTGTATGGTCAGGGACTTGGAAAGACCATAATTGGAAAATTGGTGACAAAGGGTCTGGGGAAGAAGTATGTGGATAGACCTTTCTGAGTGGGCTAAAAACATGAACATATTTGTGTCCCATGTGAATGCACACCAGAGGGTAACTTCAGCAGAGGAAGGTTTTAATAATCAAGTGGATAAGATGACCCGTTCTGTGGATACCAGTCAGCCTCTTCCTCTAGCAACTCCTGTCATTGCCCAATGGGCTCATGAACAAAGTGGTCATGGTGGTAGGGATGGAGGTTATGCGTGGGCTCAGCAACATGGACTTCCACTTACCAAGCTTGAATTGGCTACAGCCACTGCTGAGTGCCCAATCTGCCAGCAACAGAGACCCACATTCAGCCCCCGATATGGCACCATTCCCCAAGGTGACCAGCTAGCTACATGGTGGCATTTATTATATTTCATGAAAGAATATTCTTATATTTGTACTATTACCACAGTCATCATCCACAACAGGGTTCACTGTGTTATACATTCCCCATCTTTCATCCTTTAACTTTCCTTCTATTAGCATACATGATCCAAAACTTCCCCTTTCAATCACATTCACAAACATAACTCAGCAACATTAATAACACTCACAATAA
>PVIY010034421.1:0-27136 GCA_004026745.1 Myrmecophaga tridactyla
TATCAAGTGCAAGGGATACAACAGATGTTTATTTGGCATTTGAGGTTTGAACTTGATGGTCTCGAGTCTGGCCTAAGCCCTTACAGATAATAAACAGTACTGGAGACACTTGTGAAATTAAGTCCAAACTTTTTGCTTAAAAATAAGGAAATCAATGTTAGGAAAAGTGGTTTGATCAAGGGTACTTAAGTCTTTAGTAGCATACTTGGTAGAAAAACTCAGATCTTTTTAAACTTAACTCCATGGTTTTTTTTTTTTTAATGTCTCCTTTGAGCTGTGTAGCTAGAGGCCTCCTGGAGGAGGTGATCAAAGAGAGTCTCTTTGTTTGCAGATTCTGAATGGGGCTTTGTTCTTTAAATTTGCTTCTGTTGGCAGCAGCACTTTGGTATAGCCAATTTCCTCACCCAAAGCCAGGGGTTCAAGCTCTGACTTGTATACTGATTTGCTGTGTAGCCTTGGCCAAATCACGTAACTTCTCTTGGGCTTTGGTTTCTCAAATTTTAAATTTGCCCTTGTACTGAAACTCCTCCACCCACCTCTCTCCTTACATGCATACTCCAGGGTCTCTTGTGTTCTAGAAGAAAGTGATCCAGTACATTCCTCTGCAGTCTGGGTTTCCAAGAAGGCTTGGGTACCTTGCTCAGGAGGTTTTTGCATTTTGACAAATGAATTTAGTGAATTCAGTGGCTCTCTAATAGTACGGGCTCTTCAGGCAGTGTGGTGTAGCCATCTCCTGTGTTTTGGGGAAGACAAACCTGGATTCAAATCTTGACTCCTCCATGTGTGTGACCTTGAGCCATTGATTAAAACTTTTGGGTCTCTGTTTCTTTCTGGAGAGAGGGGAGCTTGCAGAGTGGGTAAGAGAATAAAATGACAGAACCGTGTTTGGACCAACGCAGGCTCCCCAATTTGGGGAGACACATAGTGACAGGAGATGTGTACAAAGATGCCCAGAGCAGTGGGAAGGTAACTGCCATTCCAGCCTCCCCTCAAGACTGACTTTCTATTAAAGGGACTTATAGAGGAAACATAGCCCATGGCTGCTATGGTGGGTTGAACTGGGTCTTCCAAAAAGACATATGAACATCTTAACCTATGTTATCTGTGACTATGACTCAATTTGGAAATACGGTCTTCGCATATGTAGTGCAGCTAAGGGTTTCCAGATGAGAGCATCCTGGATTTAGAATGGTCCCTAAACCCAATGAATGTTTCCCTTAAAAGGGAAAGGAGAGGGAGACTGGATACACACAAGGAGGAAGACCACGAGAAGACAGAGGTAGAGATTGCAGTGATGTAGCCACAAGCCAAGCATTGCCTGCTACGTGCAGCAGCTGGAAGAGGCAGGGAAGGAACTTCCTCTAGAGCTTTCAGTGGGTCCACAGTCCTGCTGGCCTTGATTTTAACTTATGGCTTTCAGAACTGTGAGAGAATGCATTTTTGTTGTTTTAGACCCCCAAGTTTGTGGTAATTTGTTACAGCAGCCCTAAGTAAGACAGCTGCCAACCTAACTTTCTGATCAAACAGATACTTTCCAAGTTCTGTGGCATTGACTCAACCTGCCTTTCTCGCTACGAAACAATTCTTATCTCCATCTTTTTCTCTCTCCTTCTCCTCTTCCTTCCATTCAGTGTCAGTATGTGTCCTTGTCCTATCTTTATGTTCTGTCTGATTACCTATGGAAATTTTCCCTACTGAGCTGATTAATCAAAATACTGAGTCATCATGCCACACTTAGAAATTTCTGATCGTATTTAAAAATAGTGAGAAGCATATACGTACAAATAAAACCCAGCTACAAACTAGAGTGATTATTGGTGATTTAATTCACTCAAGGGTCTTTAATCAGCCAAGGATCCAAAGGCTGTTATATGTAGGTTTGAGGGCTGCCCCTTTTGGGGCTCCCTCCATTCTGGGATTTCTCTCCCACAATTTGCAACTGTTCCAGAAGTTGAGAACACCATCCTCTGACTTGTCAGGCTGGGAAGATGGTATTTCCTTCTTGAATTCTAGCTACCCTGAAGCAGGAAGACTTCCCTCAGTGGAAAAGTCAAATAAACATGGGGTTTCCCTAGTGTGGTTCCCTTCTTTCAAGTGTCAAATCCTTTCCAGTTTCTATTTGCTTTTGGTTTGTCTCCACTGGGAGGATAGTATGATATAAGCTACTCCATGATAATCAGTGGAATTCCCTAAATTCTTTTTACTCCATACTCATTCTTTGTCCCATGGACATTCCATTCCCATTTCCAGCATACACACTATATGCTGTTGACTCCCAAGTTTTTATCTCTACCTTCTGAAATCTATGTAGATTTGAACACAGTGATAGAGAAAAGGGTCTTGAAGATTTAGAAGTTGGGAATAAAGAAGAAGTACTAGCAAAAGACAATGCAGAGGAGCTTTGGAAAAGGAAAGCAGAAGCCAGGACAGAGTAGTGATGTAGGGAAGAAAACATGTTAAGAAGATAAAGGTCAACTGTGTTGAATACCCCAGGAAGGCCCAGCAAGATAGGAATTGAGCAATGTTAATTGTAATTCCTAATATGTGGTCCTTGGTGACCTCAGGAAGAATGCTTTTGGTGGTGTCAAGGAGGCAGTTACCATATTAAAAAAGGTCAACATATGACTAAAGATGAGGAAGGAAATATTAGATATAGGCATAGAGAGAGGTGCCCCAACTTAAGGCTCCAGCAGCTGATGGAGGGTCAGGGGACAAGCTTAGCTTTTTTTTCCCTCACTTGCAAACAGCCTTTCTTGATTGCAATGGGAAGTGAAACACAGGAGGGTCTATGACAACTCCCGCTTCTGGGGTGCAATCCCGAGATTGGGTCGTCATCCCGGAAAAAGCCAAGGGTAGCTTTTAATAATTTCTCAAAAGTACCCAGCCTCTTTCATACCTCTGTACCTTTGCATGTGCCTTTTCCCCAACTAGGAATGGTCTTCCCTTCCCTGCCTGCTTCATTCACTTCTACTCATTCTTCAGAACACTGCTCAAGGATCTAGACTTATCCAACAGCTCTACAACCTACACAAGGCTAGGGGGTCTCTCACCTTTGCTCCTTCAGCTACTCCTGCCGACTTCTCTCATAACTGTTGGGGTTTAGGACCCCAAATAATAACACACATTTCCTTCCCTCTGTGATTTGAAATAAATTGATGAAAAGACATAGAATCAAAAAGGAAAATAGCAAAATGTCAGCTTTGGCTAAAAAGAAATGAGCTATCAAATCAGATAAAGACATGGAGAGCCCTTCATACAAATTGCTAAGCAAAAGAAGCCTGTCTGAAAAGGCTACATACTGCAGGATTCCAACCATATAACATTTTGGAAAAGACAAAACTATAGAGACAGTCAAAAGATTAGTAGTTGCCAGGGATTTTGGAGTGGGGAGGGATGAATATGTGTAGAGGGGCCATTTTTAAGGCAGTAAAACTATTAAACTTGATACTGTAATAGTGGATATATGACATTATGCATTTGCCAAATCCCATAGGACTGTATAACACAAAGAGTGAACCCTAATGAAAACTGTGGACTTCAGTTCCTAATAATGTGCAAATATTGGTTCATAAATTGTAACGTATGTTCCACACCAATGCAAGATGCTAATAATAGGGGAAACTGTGTGTGTGTGTGTGCATGTGTGCACATGTGTACACGTGCATGGGGTAGAGGGCATGGAGGGGGGAAGCAGTATATGGGATCTCGCTGTACTTCTCACAATTTTTTTTGATAAGCCTAAAACTGCTTTTAATAACAAAATCTATTAAAGTGAAAAACTAAATTTCGGCCCCATTTTTGGTCAAGCTGGATTCAAGAACATGGCTTGATCTGAGGCCAAATAGGCTTCAAATGTTGGTGTGACTCCCCTAAGTCGAGTGAATCAGTCAGATACAAGGGGAGTCTCTACTCCATGCCTCTGAGCCTCAACAGAGTGGTTTCTGAACCAAACTTTCTTCCGGCCTGGAGGCAGGGACAGGCAAGTGGGAGAGAAAGGGAAGGCATTGAGCCCCATGCTGCATTCCTTCTCCAGGCTTACTAATCTGACAAGCCATTTCTCCTCCCTTGTAAAGAGTGTTTGGGAGAAGGGATGAAATTTCTCTCCAATAAGAGAAGCTGTGGGATGGAATTTTCATTTTTGGAAACATGAGGGTGGAGAACAGAATTACCCCTAATAATGCAACCACCCCCCTGTCCTGTAACTGTCACTTGTGCCATTTGCCCCAGCCATATGATCTCCAGGGGATAACCACTTTGCCCTGTCCATCCTCTCCTGAGAACTAGCACAGTGCCCACATAGTAGGTGCTCAGTAAATGTTTGTTCCACAGTTGGTAAGTGAATAACCCGAGGATTCATCAAGGGCTCTGCAATACGTCCTGAATCCTCTGAAAGCTGCTTAACAGATTTGTAAAACTCCTGAGGCTTATCCATATGTTAAGCTAAGACCAATGACAGTCAAGGGAAAGAATGATCAAGTTCACAAATGATCCTTTGGTTTATATTTTAATTCCCCAAGATCAATGTTAGCTCAGTTATATCATGCTTTATGCCTCTATCACAGGTGTTAGCTTATGAAAATATTGGCTGAGCTCAGCTCCCTGGTGTGAACTGCAAGTCCTGGGAAATTCAGACATATTTGTGAATTGCAGGCTGGGCTTCTTTTATTAATGGTCACTAATGGTCTGCAATCAAGCCACACCTGTTAGAGGCAAAAACAACAATTGGCTTGTTTGCTTGGTGTGAGTATAATTCATCAAATTGCTGATTATTCATTCTCTCTCAAGGTATTCGCCAGAGACATTTATGCAGAAGAGAGAAAAAAAAAAATGTCCACTATCGAGTTTTAGTAGGCAGTGTGGAGTTATGATTTTGGAATCAGACATTTTGGGTATAAAACGCCATTTCTGTCACTGCCTAGCCACAACCACAATTAAAGTTCCCGTTCCTCACCTGCTAGGTAATGGTGGTCAGACCTGCCTTGCTGGGTTGGTGTGAGGATTAAATAAGTTAAAATCCTCCGAAGTTCTTCCATAATAGAAATACAAAACACTTTCACTTCTGTCCCCTTTTGCTATTTTTCTAGGGATTCTCTCAATCTGTTTAATATATATTTGCACCAACCTCTCTTGCTCTGCTCACATTTTTTTTTTTTTTTTTTTTTTTTTTTTTTTTTTTTTGCATGGGCAGGTACTGGGAATAGAACCTGGGTCTCTGGCATGGCAGGTGAGAACTCTGCCTGCTGAGCCACCGTGGCCTGCCCTCTGCTCACACTTTGACCTCGTAGAATTTTCCTTCTAAACTAAGTGATAAGAAGAAAAAGGGGCTCCTGACCTGGTTCACAGACAAGTTGCTGCAAAATCTTAGTGTGAGATAGAGAAGGAGAACTGCATGCCCACAACTGAGGCTCCAGATCCCAGACCCTCTGGAGACAGGGGAGCCAGAGACTCTGGGCATGTGGAGATGGCTTAGATGGCAGAATCACACAGCTCCAAGTTGTTACGCACCATGAGAACAGTGGCTGAGGCAGAGCAAGGACCCAGAGTCCAGGAGACAGGTGAGACCACATACTCCAGGATACATTAAGTATGTCCCACATGTGGCTTTATCATACTCCACTATATGCAACCTTGTTTTGGAGTGAGGAAGGGACAGGAGACATCCAGATCTCTTCTCAGTGATACCTTGGTGTCCTCACCTTTTGCTTCCATCTTCCTTTTCCCCTTTCCCTACTCCCAAGGAAATGTATCCAGCATTGCACTGGACAGTGGTCCTCTGAAGCTCCTGCTCCTCTAAGATTTTGACCTTGGATCCTCACAAGCCCAAGTTTTTGAAACTCAAAAATCTTCTCGGAATTTAATTGCTTTGACCATGAGTTTCAAAATCCCATTTTAGAATGCAAAAGCTGAGTGCGGTCTTCTTTGTTCTCTGATTCACTTCCTTGTGGTATCCTTCCTCTGAGCATGTAGCGGGAATGCCTCTGTTGACTGAATCAAGAAAAAAATCACAGGTACGAAGAAATTGGTGGATGGAGGGGGAAGGTGGATGAGGCAATTTATATTGAGAGAGCCTATCCTCTGGGAACCCTGGCTCATAAAGATTTCTCCTGCGCCTGAGCTGCTAGCATAGTTACTCTTATGTTACTCATTCACACTTATCTCGATGACCAGATTGCACATTTCTTCAGATCAGGAGCTGTTTTAGTTTCCCAGCTGCTAAAACAAATACCATACAATGGGTTGGCTTAACAACAGGAACTTTTTGGTGCGTGGTTTCAGAAGCTAGAAGGATTGCTTCCTGCTGGGTGGATATTTTCTGGCCAATCTTTGGGGTTCCTTGGCTTTTTCTTCACAAGGCAATACGCATAGCAGCATCTTCTTTCTCTTCCAGGATCCACTGGCATCCAGTTTATGACTATTCCCCATGGCTTCTCTTGCTTTTTATCTGAATTTCATTCTGTTTATAAAGGACTCCAGTAATCTGGATTAAACCCCAACCTGATTCACTTGGCCACACCTTAAATAAAAATAACACCTATTACCAGTAGGTTCACACACATGGGATGGATTAAGATTAAGAACATGTCTTTCTGGGGCACATATTTCAGTCCTCAACAGAAGCCATAAGTCATTTCTCTTTGTGTAATTCTGTGTTCCTTTAATTTGAAGGATGAACATAATCACTGACATTGTATAGCTTGACTCAAATTATTGCTCTACCTTTTAGTTATATGACCTTGGGCAAGTTGCCAGTTCTCTTCACAATTCATTTTTTTTGCTGTAAAATGGGGTAATAATGGCACTTACCTCACAGAATTTTGGTGAAGGCCAAATGAGATCTTAGATGTAAAATAGTTAGGTCTGTGCCTGCCTGGAACATGATATCTGCTAAAATATGTTGATATTATCACTTTTAAATATTGATGATAGATTAATTGATAATGCATGGGTTCAGTTAAGGCCAGGTGGTGGTGATGGTGAAGATATGTGGAAAACAGGAAAAAAAACCACTTTCCATGCAGTGACTATATTTGGAAACAAGTCTTTCCAATTCTCTTGTGATAAAATGATTTTGTTTTGCTTAGAGCCCTTTTGAGTCTCATAATCATGCTTATATATAGTGCCTTTTGTCCCAGAATCTTGGAGCAGCCCTGAAACCAAAACATGACAAGAGTTGGATGGTTGCAGAAATAAAAGCAACGATTTGCTTTTGTTTTTGAAAAGCTTTCCTTCCTTTCCCAGTTTGCAACTTGGCAGCTGCAATGAACGTGTATGTATATTTGACCTGGGTCTATGGCTAGTCACTGACAATAGATGCTAGCAGCTGTTCGCAGCTTAGTTTCTGGAGACGAAGCAAGAGAGAGGCTATGATATTCAAGAGGAAGATAAGAGAGGGTGAGCTGAAGGGGGATGGAACAACCATTACTGAGTGTCCACTAAAGGTCAAGGTCTTTGCAGATGCTATCGTTGACAGATGAGGAGGGAGGGTCAGTGAGGTTAATAATTGGTACAAGGTCACAAGCAATTAAGCAGCAGAGGGAGGAACAAGTCTCATTCATGAAGCCCATGCTCCTTTTCCACACTGCTTCCCTGTTTCACTAAGGACATTTGCTTTCACTTTTAAAAAAAGTGTTGGAGTGGAATGAAAGAGGAGAGGTCCATGCATTCAGAAGTGTGGAAGCATCAGATTCAGTGTGCAATGTGGGGAGTGGAATAAAGAGGAGATGCAATCTGGAAAGGAGTTCTAATAAAGCAGGCATCAAGCATCAGACATCCTACAATCTCATCAAATCTAGCACTTCATCAGTTTTCAGACACCCCCTTATTTTATGTATCACTGACAAAAGAAAAAATAAAACCACTGCCAATTTCAATTGGCATCAACTGCAATACATAGCCTTGATTTCAGAGATAGTAAAGTGTGAAAAATTTGCAGCTTAGAATTGAGGAGAGATGGCATTTATTAGGGCATACAGAGAATTTTAATGCAGGATAGAGAAACAGCTCTAGGTATTGTAAGCACAGAGGGATTTAATACGGGAAATTATGTGCTTATGAGATCATTGCCGGACTGCACTGGCAGGTAAAGCCTGCAGGATTGCCTTGCCAGGGGAACCACCTACTCTGCCACAATTGAAAGGGAGGAGAACAAGGCTGCTGCTGGTGGGACTAGAGACTTTAAAAACTCACAAATGTATCTCCATCCAGGAATCAGAAAGCTACTAATGTGGCCAACTGCTTCTAGATATTCAAGGAATTAGACACAAGGAAAAAAACCAAGATTGTACTTCTGCCTTCTAGGTCTTTCTTGAGGAATCTAACTGGTGGAACCTGATTTGCCTCCAGAACCCTAGGGACCAGGGTATCTGGGAAACACAGTTGGTTTGCTTTTCAGCCACTGCAGTCTAGGAAGAGAAGATAGAAGGATGCTGTATGCCAAGAGACCATATCCGCCACTCCTCCCAACAAGCAGGCAGAAAGCAACATATCCATGTTTGGCTCCCACCCTACCTCTCACTCAGAGAGCTTCACCTGCTCACTGGAAACAAGTTGGTCACTCTGGGAGGCTCACAAATTAAATTTCCCATTAATCTCTCAAGATCTGAGGAAGACAGAATAACTATGGCATCTTGACCATCAGCTCAGGAAATATTTAACATAAAATGATGAACATCTGGTGCACTACATGATAGAATAGTTAAGTTGAAACCTTGGCTTAAAGTCCAACAACATCACTTACGAGCTTGATATGACCTTGAGCCAGTTATTTGCCTTCTCCAACTTCAGTTTTCTTATCTCATATCTCATACTTCATACTCAGAGGCAATAATACCCAACCCAGGGGTTATCCTGAAGATTTCTTGAAATTGTGTTTGTAAGGAACTAGCACAGTTCCTGGTGAATACTTAAAACTCAATAAATTGAGGCTATCATCATCATCGTGGTCAGCAGCACCATTTTCATCATTATCAGGAGAAAGAAACGAAGATGGAAGAAGCATTTTCTTTGGCTTTTAAAACCCCTTTTATCCATTTCTGACCTTGGAGTAATCTATAAGCATCAATTATTGTGTCATAAAATATAAAAGAAGTCATTTTTACTATTATGGGAGTCACCAGATTAGTTCAGCAGAGTAACTAGGTTAATTACCTCTCCCGACCTCTCCGGGTTGGGCAGGAGCAAATTAAGCTGGGAATGTTAGTCTGATGTTCATTTGAGACATAATTAGATCACCAGGGGGTGCGCCACTTCCCATGGATTGCTGTTTCAAAAGGACAGTTTCCATGTAGAGAACTCCCAGAGAGAAGTTGGTATTAGTTAGAAAATTGAACATTGGCTTTCTGGCCATAACAGAGACATACCAGGAGGACTGGAAGACTACGGGACTGCAAATAGAGATAAGATCATGAAACTTAGACTCCTTATCAACTCCTGGTAGAGTAGTCTATGTTCATCACGTTTTCCTTTAACCCTCTCTTAGGCTATTCAGAGGAATTGTTAGGGAGAGGGGACCTAAGGAGGCTTAGTCCTAGTAGATGACCTGCAGAGATGACTCCGGGAAAGTATCAGCTGGGACGGTTCATTGCAAGTTACAAAAAAACCCAGATCAGAGTGACTTAAGCCATGCATTATTGGCTCATACTGACTGAAAAGTATAGAGGTATAAAGGCCCCAGGCAAGACTCAATCCTGGACCTCAAGTACCCTATTCCTCTCCATTTCTTGGCTCTCTCTTCCACAGGAAAGCTATTATTTGCAGGTACCACATGGTGTCCTCCCAGAAGCTCCAAGCTTTTCCTTCATGGCACCAAAATGACAGCCACTGTTCAAGCCCTCAAATTTGAAACCACTGCTTAACAGAAGTGGACAGGTCTGTTCTGTGGAAGAAGAAGAAACATCTATACTTCAAAAGCTCCAGCAAATTATCTCTTAGCTCCCTGGCTATAGGCACATCAAGGAGCCAAAATCATGGGCAGGGTTATGAGATCTTCTGACTGGCTGAAGATGGGTACCAATCCCATCCAATCCAACAACTCTGAGAGCTGCTCCCAGAAGGAGGAAGAATAAGTGGATGCCGGTCTGTGGAAGCAATAAATGTCCACCATAGAGGGGCAGCAACAATGGATGGGAGATAGATTCTGGGCCATGGGAAGGCTGGAGAAAGGAGCTGGTCCTTGGTTGAGGAATTGGCCAAAAGTACTGTCTCTGAAGAGGCCTCCAGAGTGGTCATCTAATCAATTCAGTCATAATATATCCTCTGCACCTATGGTATGGTGTCTTGGAGCTATGTACCCCAGAAAAACATGTTCTTAGTCTTAATCCATTCCTGTGGGTGTGAATCCATTGTAAGTAGGACCTTTTGATTAAGTTACATCAGTTAAGATGTGCCCAAGTGGACAGAGGGTGGGGCCTTAATCCAAATATGGCTGAAATTCTTATAAGCAAAAAAATTGGGCAAGAAAAGAAGCCTCACGGAGCAGCCAGAAGCTGGAAGTCAATGGAACCTAGGAGAAAAAGGAAAAGACGCTGTTATGTGTACTACCATGTGCTGAAAAAGACAAGGTACCCCAAAGATTGCTGGCCAGCCAGAAGACGTCAACCCCAGGAGGAAGGAGCCTTCTAGCTTCTGAAACCAAGAGCCAATACATTTCTACTGCATGGTATTTGTGTTTGCAGCTGAGATGCTAAAACAGATGGGATAAAATCTGAGTTCCTTAGTGTTAAGTATTCTAGCCACATTCAGGACCCTGAGTCTACCAATGGTAGACTTCAGCCAATTCAATCCAATCCAATGAATCCAATCCAAGAATATTAGGCAAACATTTATTTAGTATCATCTATATGCTAGGCACTTATGAATACCATCTTTCCTTTCATAACAACCCTGTGATATATGTATTTTTATCTCTTTTTCCAAGTGAGAAAGCAGAAGTTCAGAGAAGTCATGTAAGTTCGCCAAATAGCAACTATGTGAATTGCCAAGCGCCATTGTGGACCTAAGGCTATGAAAGCCAGTGTTCTTTCCATTGTTGACTTTTCAAGATATGCTCTTGGACTTTGTTTTTATTTCCAGACAGAACTGCTGATATGAATCCTAGCCATCTATGCTACCTGGATGAGATGGCCTGGACAATCTGAGAAGGGAATTCAAAGCCCTGCATTTGAGTCTGGAACATTGAAGTTACTCATGCCCATTTGTGGAGTGGAGGGTCCAGCCCTTGCACTGGGGAAGGAAGCTATGACAGCAGCACGAAGCCTGGAGCCCAGAACCAGTCTATACCTGTGAGCTTACTGCTTCTTGTCTCTGGGTTCAGTCTTCAGAATCAAAGGTGCTCTGGTCCCATGTAGAAAGGACCCTGTCCTAAATGTGGCTCTGCTCAAAAGTCTCCACACCCCTGGGTTCCAGTAAAAAACAAAAAAGTATATATTTAATTATAGCTAACATTGATTGAACACTTGCTGTGTGTCAGGCTCTGTGCAAGGCAGGAGGACATGGCAGTGATGAAGGCAGACACAGTCCTTGCTCCTGGAGCTCATGGCCCATTGTATGGACTCATATGAGTCTCACAACAACCCCATGAAGTAAGCACTGCAAAGAGTATCAAACTTGTGTAGAACTCAGACTTGGTAAGGGAAAGTAACATGGTCAAGGGCACAGTTAAAGAGCCAGGACAATGAATCCAGATGAGTCTGACTGCAGAGCCAGTACTATTAACCATTGGCTAACTGCCTCTCATGGTCCCACTGAATTTTCAACTTACTGAAATTCTGATTTCCTTTGGAGTTTGGCCAAAATGCTATTTTGTCTATGAAGCCTGGCAGAACAAGTTGCTCTTCTTTATCTTGTCACTGCCTGGAGTTTACATGCTACTGGTTAGCTCCTATTTCATTACCTCTTTGACATTGGCAGCTGTGATTGATATCAGGATGGATTTGGTATCAGACAGTTCCATTGGTTACTAGCAACATGGCCTTGAGCAATTCTAGTTCATTTCTCTGGGGCTTGGTAGCATCTGGACTCTGGGCAGGGTGGTGGTGGTGCATATTACTCCCTCATGGTTTTCCCAGCCCATAATAGGTGTTCATAAAATTATAATTACTGGAACTTCTGGACATGCCTGGCTCCCCCCAGGGGGCACTGGGCCTGGTGCATGGGAGATGCTCAAAAGTCCTTGCCAAACAGAAATAAGGGCTCTGGGTATCTGGAATGGGATGAAGCATCCAAAGGAGATTGAGGATGTAGTCCAAACTATGGTCAGGCCCTCATAGGGCCCCTGATCACATTCTGCCCCTCCCTCCCCTCTCATTTCCCTCCTCCCAAGAGTTAGCATGCCTTTGGCTTTTGTTAGATGGCCCACATTGAATAATGACACCCAAGCCTCTTTGTTCCAGGCAGATCAAAGCCCTTCTCAAACATTACCTCATCAGCTCCCAGCAGCCTGGGGAGGCAGAGAGCAGGGTGGCCTGGGATGATGTTCCCATTTTGTGGATGAAAGCAACAAGGTGAAGGACTCATGGACTGACTGATGGGCAGAACCAGCGCTTGCTGGGCTGCCAGGTCAATGTTGTTTTTCTAATGACTTTGTGTTTTAATTCCACGGGTTGAGTTTCCACCGTCCTCTAGCCAATCCTGACATTTTTACTTTGCATTCTGTGCTCCACCACTGTCTCGAAATTATATCTTTTTAAGAACTGTCCTCATGTACTGAGGCTGTGCATAAAAGGACATAAAAAGAACATTGAGAATTAGACACAGGGGCCCCGGGATCATTAAAACTTTTTTTTTTTTTTTTGCATGGGCAGGCACCAGGGATCGAACCTGGTTCTCCGGCATGGCAGGCAAGAACCTGCCTGCTGAGCCACCATGGGCCGCCCCATTAAAACTCTTTGCGATGATTTTTCCCCCCAAAAGATTGGTGAGTGAATGTACATGAAAACACAGTGACCAGCACATAGTAGGGCTCCCTTAAGCATTCATTAAATGCCGGAAGCTAGCCTAATCTCTACCTAACAGTAAGTGGTCAGAAAACACTTATAAAGAATATTTATAAGTGTTCTTGAATATATGGCAGGACTTTACCAATCATCACATTCCCTAAATCAGTGTGTAAGTTCTAAAGTCCAGCAACAGCAAGCCCTCGCCTGTCAGCCTTCTGCTCAGCTCTGATCTTGATACCAAGCTACCAACTCAGAAGAATTTGCAGAGGCTTTCTTAAGTCCCCAGAGTTGTATTCCCACTTACAGCATTTCAGACATGCTGTCTCTGTGATAGCAACTTGGATTGGTGTCCTGCCATGCTCTGCAGTTGAGGGACATCTCAGCACGTGGGAGTGGTGTTGGAGGCGTTGGCAACTGCCTTGGAACAAAGCCACGTTTAAGTGGTGTTTAACACTAAGCTATCCGACCGAGGGTGGCAGAGCCATGAGCTCCAGAATACATTCCATTCTCACCTTGGAATACTCCATGTGCGGTTGCTGATTTAGTTGTGCTGTAAGGCCAGCCAATTGTCAACCCAGTCTGGAACCAGTGGCAATTATTCCACATCTATGGGAGTTTGGGGGAACACGGTCACACACTGTGATAGATAAGTCCTTTTCCAAGTCTTAGCATTTATGAATGTGCATGTGTGTTTAAAATGTCTTCTTTTCATTGGATTCTGGCCACAGGGTCTTGTTGGGAGATTCCACACCCATGAGATGTGTGAATCTTTAGATATCTTTGTTAACAAATATTCATTGAATGTCCACCTTGTGCACGCGCTTCCATCAGGGTCTTGACAGGAAGCAGATGACACACTTGAAAATACGATAATTTGCAGAGGGTTTATTTACAATGGGACTATTTACAAAGGTGTGGGAGTGGGAACCACCAGGGATGGTGTTATCACTTCCAGACTAGAAAGACAAAGGGAAAGAGCTGTCACTGCAAATTGGAGAGGAGGGCTGGGAAGTGGTGACTGTCATCTGGGGGTGACCTTGCCAGCAAGGATCTGTGGGAATAACAGCCCTAACCAACTGTCCTCCTGACTTTCCGTTCTCTGTGGGGATCCCCACTGGTCAAACCCAATAGAAGCCACATTTAAGTGGTGTTTAACACTAAGCTATCCGACTGAGGGGGCAGTGCCATGAGCTCCAGAATACATTCCGTTCTCACCTTGGAATACTCCATGTGCTGTCGCTGATTTAGTTGTGCTGTAAGGCCAGCTAATTGTCAACCCAGTCTGGAACCAGGGGCAATTATTCCACAAAGCACAGGAACCTGGAAGTGCTTTGTATTGGTCAGCCTCCTGGGGTAGAGGGAAGGCTGGAGAAGTATCTGGAGCAGGTGAGAGTATCTGGAGGGACAAACAGAAGACATTAGTCACAACAGTGCCAGTGATTCCAGGTATTGTGGGGACTGAAACGCATACAACCTTGAGAGTCTTCTTTAAGAAAAAAGATCCAAAAATATTTTACCTTGGTAAATGGAAACAAAAAACTGTGTGAACATATTGTTAAGACTTCTCCCAGGGTTTTGGAAGGGATCCATGAGTGAGACCATGAAATTATACTTCATTAGTTTTATGGTCAGTCTCCCTGTGTCTATGGCTTAAAGAGAACAGCATCCCAGCCCATAGGACACTTACAGTCTCATGGGTGATGAAGGCTTGGATGACTGATTACAAATACAAGTAAACTGTGGTGTAAGAGAATTACAGATGAAATACTAGAGGATTAGGTAGACAGGAAGGACTTTGAAAGACAGGTGGGGCTTAGACACATAACAATGTGGGCAGAATAGTATTAATACTATCTACTATTTATTGAGCAACTACTATATTCAAAGTACTGTCTATAGATTAGATCACTTAATTCTCATGTAAACAGGAAACTGAGGTTTTAGAGGTTAAGTAACTTTCCTTAGGTCACAGAGCTATTAACTGAAGGGGCCAGGATTTGAAGCCTAGATTGTTGTCTTTAGAGCCAGGTCATAGTACATTGAGCCAAGCTACTGTGGGATAAGCATTCTACTGTGGTGGACCAGAAGATGGGGAAACAGGAGCAGGGGCAAGACTGCGGAGGAGATGCTCAGCCAATAAACACAATTATTTAATAAATCAAACTACTCCGAAAATTGGCAATATTTATTTCCGTTCATATCGCTTTGGTAGGAATCTGATCAGCACGGCGAGGCACTAAACTACATTTCTCAGAAGCTCACGGGGGCAAAGAGACAGGGACTTACTGCACGGCTAGAAGACTTCAATTCCCAGCATGCAGCAAGAGTGTCGGCCCACCGCTCCCGGCATTCCTGGGGAGGCGGCGAGGTGAGAGCAGGCTCCGCCCTGTTCCGCTGCGCTCCCTCTCGTCCCGCCTTTCCACCGCCCCCAGAGCCAATGGGAACGCTTCATACTGCAGGGTGTGGAGGGGGCCGGGGCGGTGCTGGAGTTGGGAATCGGCGAAAGCGGCGGGAAGTTCGTACTGGGCAGAAGGCGATCTCTCCGCGGTTTGGGGTAGGGAGGTCGCAGGCGACACGGAGGGAGAGCTCGCGCGGGGGGCGGGGGACGCGGATGCTGTCTCCGCGGGTGCTGGGGCCGGCGCTGGCCTCCGAGCAGCAGTGACCTCGGTTGGTCCCCGGGCCGCGTCGGGGGCTGCGGGACGCGCCGCCAGCCTGGGTTGCCCGGCTGGGCCGCAGTGGCCGCGTCGCTTCTGCCTGTGTGGGCGTCCCCCTCCCTCCCGGCAGGTGCCCCAGCGTTCCTTATTCTGACTGCAGCTCTCACACCTGCTCCGCCTTCTCGGCCCTCGGAGTCTCGTGTGAGATGTGGGGTCTGTGCTGCGTGCCCTGGTCCTCGAGACCCCTCTTTTGTTATGAAACTTACATTCTAGAAGGCAAACACAGAATATGAACGAGTACGGTTATTTCGGGACACCGAAATCTCACTTTACACGGGGACGGGCAGTTGTGGGCCAGGGTACTGAAGTGAGGTTGCTTTTAGATGAGGAAATCAGGGAAGGCCTCTCAGAGGAGGTGACGTTTGACTCGAGAGGTGAGAGGAGAGGTAGCCTAACCCCCTGAGGAGAACGTTCCTGGCCCGGGAACCGTGAGGGCCCCCTCTGTTTACCTGTCATTGTTCGGGTCTCTACGCCCGGCAAGCATGTCCTTGAGGCCATCGTGCAAGGTGGTAGAGGGCTGTGTGGATTTTTACGAGGGATTTTCTTATCCATCTCTGGATGGTGCCTCCTCTCTTCTCTCACTTGACAAGAGTGGCGCCCTTTACTGATGCATCAGGGTTCAAGAACAATAGATAATTTTTCCTACGGTCAAAATACTTTTTGGTTCCGCTCTCAAAACACATTGATGATTTAGTTATATTCGACAAACACTATAGAGCCCTTTCTAAACGCTTGACGCCGAAAGAGATGTTGGGTGGAGAGAGAGACAAACACTGAATTTCGTTTCAGGCCACCCATTTTTCTAACGTCTTTTTTGTCAAGTCACCCATTTTTGTCTTTGTATCCTCTCTTCCTTTCCCTTCCCCTTTCCTTTTTTTTTACAACTTGTCAATAGCAGTTTTGCTATTGGGAGCGTGGTGGTTTTATGGAATTAATGAAGAGCTTAATTATTTTCTTTTTTCTTTCTTTTTTTTTTTTTAACTGGAATTGCCCATCTGTTGAGTCTGAAATCTGTACAAGTAAAACAAATGTAGGGCAGCATTTATTTTTAAGAGTTCAAAGTAAAGGCATCACACTTTTTGTAACATGCTGAGCACGATACTTTGAGGGAGAATTTAACACACAATTTTAAAGCAATTTCAGAAGGGAACAAGGGTTCTTTATATATATAACCACTTTATTCACATTATATTTATGCTGTTCAAAATGGCATGTAGTAATTGGAATTAAAATTTTGGGTAGACAAGGATTATGTTCATCTGTTACCTCTAGAAGGGAATGTAACTTAAGTAGTCATTTAATAATAGCTTCCTCTGCTGACACTACCACAGATGGTAGTCTGTGCATCTCAGCATTGCTTATAGGAGTCTGTAATACAACTTGAATTTAGTTACGAACTTGTGTTGCATTGCTGTCAACGTATTTGTCAACTACTATCTATCACAAATATCAGGTTTATAATGTAATGGCATCTTGGTTATGCTTGGTGCTGCAAAAATTATGAAAGGTTATTTGTTAAACAAATGAGATAATGGAGTAACATGTTAAACATAGAGCCTGGCATATAGTACGTTAGTAAGTGCCCAAGAAATGGTTGTATGGAAAGCCTATGCTAAGTTTTATTCCAAGATGCAAGTATGTATTTTAAAAATTACAGCAATGCATTCAAAATGTTGACAGACCCTAAAGTTAAACTTAGTGAAATAAGCTAGCTTTTTCTAAAATTTGAAAACTAATACATAATAATAAATGTATTTGTGAATTTCCCAGATGTCTAAAACAGAAAAAAAAAACCAAAACAGCTGGGTGTTTATTTTGACAGCACAATCTTTTTTTTCCTTAAAGGCACCCCTAATAAGATATCATGAACTATGAGTAGGATATTGATTTTAAGAATAAAACTTGGAAAATATTTTTGATTTGAAAAATAAAACTTATTGGAAATGAAGGAAAGCCTAGAAAAAGATGCTTTAAAATTTACCTTATACCAAGTGAAGAAGGATGACTCCTAAATTTATGCAAATGTGCAAATGTTCCTATCTCCATAGATCAGGCAGTGAGCCTACTGGGAATTAAATGCTGTCTCTTTGTGTGTGTGAGTTAGGTTTTCTTCAAAATTGATTTTGATGGTTTTTGAGAATGGGTTGGTAACTGAATAGGACTGGAGAATATTTTCAGGCTGGTAGGATATTTTACATGCGTACAGAGGTTATTTTTCAGAGTGAGCAGAAATGGACTAATTTTTTCACCATACATGGTATATGCCAGGGATTGGGCTAGGTAAGGAGTAGATTCTTGCCATTGTAGTGTCTTGTTAAAGCAAGTTTTCTTTTTGTCGAATTAGTGTAGCTCATTTGTTTTGACTTTAGTTATCTAGCACCCTGCAAATAAGAAGTCAGTGTATACAGTACATTTGAAAAATTTTACAGTTGGTGACAAAATGTAGAAAATCTGGGATTTTAGTAAGGATGCAAGATTAATTTAGAAAGGTGATAGAATCTTGACGAAACATTTATCTAGCTGGTGTAACCAATAGACATTTTTAATCTAGAATATGTTTGGTTCTTTTGACCAAAATTCCTGTGAATATATTCCCACTTGCCATTACCAAAATGCAAAGTGGCCTGTGCCCTTTCTTTTTTTTCCTTTGGCTCCTGAAAAATATCCAGATACCTTGCATTCTAAGGTTGCTGTTCTGATGTAATTCCATGCATTTTCCCATTTACTCCTGTTCCATCTCTCCCCGTGTTGACTTAAATCTTAGCATTCAAACTCAAATGCTTCCTACTCTTTTTATTCTGGATGAACCATGGGCAAAAGAAGAGTTCTCCAGAGAGTCTAGGGAGATATGAGCTGTGCCCCTACCCTCCCACTTGCCGCCCCCATAATTGCTTTCTTAACTTCATCAATACTAATGATAAGAAACTACTCAAAGTAACATTCTTAAGTAAATTTATTAAGAAATAGCCACAGCATCTTAGTACCTTGGAAAAATACATGTTTGTGAATCATCGTTTAGGCTTTAGGTAGGTACATGGATTTTGATGATTCTCTGTAATAACTCCTTTCTTTCCGTGGGTCTCTGACCCATAGGATGGGGACCAGGGGTCTAGGATTTGAAAATTAAGATAGACATTATTCACACTGGTAAATATTTAGGATGAATATTAAACATACACACATCAAAATGTTTATCAATAAATTATATGCATTAAGTGGAACTGATCTTTAAATTGCAAGGTTATTATTTTAAGATTGGGGAATGTTCTATTAATTACTTTTTAAGCAAATAGCATGCTTGGGGCACATACAGCTCATAGAGCTTATTATCAGGAATAAAATAGTGGGTCCTGCAAGGGACTAAAATTCACAACTGGCAGGTCATTAGTAAGAAAGGCAGCACCATCCCATGCTTTCTGGGGCCTAGTATTTTCTTTGTGTGTGTTTCATTTTCTTTGTGTACTGGCTGTCTCGCTGCAATTTGCATGTGAGATAGATATGTCTGCTTCAGACCTAGTATAGGCTATGTCCTTGTTTCAAGAACCCAAAAGAAGCTCTGTTATCTACTTGTCCATTATATCTTTTTAAAAATTAAAAATAAGAAATGTTTTATTAGAAATCTTCTAGCTAGGATAACTGCAGCATTATTTCGGGATAATTGCTTTTTCTTAATTTTTTTTTTTTACCAAATAACAGCTGAATAAATGTCATCGTTTGAAGATACTATATTATTAGTGCAGTGTGATCTCATTTCACAATGCTAAACATTAGGAAGTGCCATTAAACTTGTTGTCTTCATAGGCTCTGTCTGGGCCTCTGTTTCAATTGGCAATGTTGCTTTTTTTCCCCCACTTACTAGGATTTACTATATATTGTGTCAACAGTGCTATCAGCATGCAGATTAATATGTAATTATATATTCCAAGTTAAAGGTAATAACAGAAATCTATTGTTTAGGGATCAGGAAAAAGTTTTAAAAATTCACTTTTTTAAAACTAAAGTCAGACTGTAACATTAAAGAGGTCTAATTATAATGGCTTTTCAGGCTTTTTAGAAAGTATTTTAGAAATTGTGACTTTCAAATTTATATTACTTCATACTTTACTGATGAGAATGTAAAATAGTACAGCCATTTTCTAGATTATTGTCTAATTTCAAGACTCTGGAAATCAGTTTGACAGTTTCTTAAAAAGTTAAACATAGACTTACCATACAACCCAGCATTTATCGTGGAGAAATGAAAACTTAGGTTCCTACAGAACTTGACCATAAATGTTCATAGCAGCTTTACTTGTAACAGCCCAAAACTAGACATGACCTAGATGTCCTTTAGTGGATAAATAGTTAAATAAAATGTGGTGCAGGCATGTCCTGGAACACAACTGCGTAACAAAAAGGAGCAAACTTTTGACACACACAACTTGGATGAAGCTTATGGCATGTGAAAGCAGCCAATCTCAAAAGGTTATTGTATGATTGTATTTATATAGCATTTTGGAAATTACCAAATTATTGAAATGGAGAAAAGATAAGTGATTGCCAGAGGATAGGTTGGGGGTTGAGTGTGACTATAAAGGGATATTATGAGGGCATTTCTTTGTGATGACAGAACAGTTCTTTATATTGATTGTGGTTATGGTTATATGACTCTATATATGTGACAGAATGCTCTAGAACTATGTAGAAAGGCATACAGAAAAAGTGCATATAATAATGTGAAATCTAAAGTCTATAGTTTAATTACTAATGCTGAACCAGTGTCACTGTCCTGGTTTTGCTAATGTACTATGTAAGATATTAGCTTTGGGGAAAGCTGGGTGATGGGTACACAGGATTTCTCTGTGCTATATTTGCAACTTCTCAAGAGTCTATAATTATTTCAAAATAAAAAGTTATAAAAATGTACAATATCAATAATAACCTTAAAATATTTTGATGCTCTCAAGTTGATAAGATAAAGTCATTGACTTTTAAATATTGGGCACTAAAAGAAAAATTGTCATTTCGTTGTTTTCAGTAGGTTGGATTTGATTTAAATCACTAATTATAGAAAGATTAATTCAACCCCCAATGTCTAAGAAAATTCATTAGTTCTTCACCGTAATTTTATTAGATACCTATGTCAAACTAGAAACAGTAAAATATATGATAATTTGTAAAAACTTTATTTTGAAATAATTTTAGTCTTGCCTAGAAGTTCCAAAAATAATTGTACCCTTCACTTGGTTTCCTGGTGAAAAAAATCTTACAAAACAATAGCACAATTATCAAAACTAGAAAGTTGACTTTGATATAGTATTAGTACTTAAACTACAGACCTTATTTGAATTTCCGTTTTTATACTTTTGTTTTTTGCGTATGGGTCTGTGACATTTTATCATGTAAATTAATGTAACTATTATCACAATCAGAGTACAGAGCTACTCCACTCTCAAAAATGCTCCCTCGTGCTATCTGCTCCTTCACAGCCATAATCCTCAGTAACAAGTGATTTCTTCGTTTCTAAATTTTGTCATTTCCAGAAAGCTATATAAATGGAATCAGACAATGAATAACTTTGTGAAATTGGCTGTTTTCACTAGTTCCTTTCAAGTTGTTGCACATCAATAGTTTCTTCCTTTGTTGCTTATTAATGTTCCATTGCACAGCTGTACTGCATTTTATTTGACCATTTATCCACAGAAGGACATGTGGGTCGCTTCTAGTTTTTTGGGTATTACAACTAAAGCTGCTATGAACACTCATGTTCAAGTTTTTGTATGAAAGTTTTCATTTCTCTAGAATAAATACCCAGGCGTGTGACTTTTAGGTCTTATGCTAAGTGTACGTTTAAATTTTTAAGAAGCTACCAACTTTTTCTGAGTACCTGTTGCATTTTACAGCCTTAAAATCACCATATGGAAAATCCAGTTTCTTGGCATCCTTGTTAGCATTTGGTATTGGGGATATTTTTTATTTTAGCCATTCTAACAGGTGTGTAGTGGTGTCACATTGTGGCTTTAATTTGCATTTCCTTAATGGCTAATGATGTTGAACATCTTTTCACATGTTTATTTAACATTTGCAGTTTCTTTTGTGACTTGTCTAAGTGTTTTTCCCATTTTGTCATTGGATTGTTTGTTTTCTTACTGAGTTTAGAGACTTTTTTAGAGACTTTTTGGATGTCCTTTGCCAGTATGTGATTTGCAAATATATTATTTTGGTTTGTGGCTTCGCTTTTTTCCTTCTCTTAATGGTGTATTTTGCAGAGCAAAAGTTTTAAATTTTTATGGAGTCCAATTTATCAATTTATGGATCATGTTTTTGGTGTTATGTATGTCTCAGAACTTTTTCCTAACCCTAGATCAGGAAGTTGTTCATCTATGTTTTCTTCTAAGCATTTTATAACTTTATGTTTTACATTTAGATCTGTGATTCATTTTGAATTAATTTTTGCATAGAGTGGAGGTTTAAATCTTAGTTCTTTTATTTTTATTTATTTTTGCCTATAGATGTCCACTTGTTCTAAAATCATTTGTTGAATAGCCTAACCTTTCTCCAATGAATCGATTTTGTGCATTTATCAAAAATCAGTTGACTATACTTGTATGGATCTGTTTCTGGATTCTGTGTTTTGTTCATTGATCTGTGTAGCTATCTCTCCACCAATACCACACTCTCTTGTTTGGGGCCGAGTGATTCTTCCAATTTATTTTTCCTTTTCAAAATATTTTAAACTAATCTAGTTCCTTTGCCTTTCCATATAAATTTTAGAATCAGCCTATGTCTACTAAGAATCCTGTTGGGATTTTGATAGGAATTACGTTAAACCTATAGATCAATTAATGATAAAGTTTTATGCTGGGATTAGAAAAAAATCTATTGTGTAGATTTAAAAGTACAACTGAAAATACTCGATTATTTTATTCAATAAAGTTAGATGTTATCACCAGAAAATGACTGTAAGCTGTGTACCTCAATGAAGAAAGGAGGAAATGAATGAGTAATTAAGTTTGAAAATTAATACAGATTTATGAAGGTATGATGTGGTTTGAGTCTTGAAAACAGTACATGTAAATTTGAGAGGGAGTAGGGAAATATTTGAGAGAATAGCAAGATAGAGCCTAGAGAAACTATGTAGAGCCAGGTGGTTTGGCAAGTCATGCAAGTGAAGGAGAGGAGGGAAGTGAAGGGATACTACTTGGTTCATGAGTATAGAAAATGCTGGCTGCATAGATTTATAATCCATTTCATTGGCTACTAGGAAGACATTTTAGGATTTTGAGAGGGAAAATTATATAGAAATGTTATTCAAGAGAAGTTGTTTTAGGGCCCACGTACAGGAGTAATAGGTTGGTTGGAAGAATGGGATGTGATGATGAATCTTAACTCACCACTTTGTGTTAAATTTGTTTTCCTGAAAGCTGAAAAAATATTGCTAAAAATGCTATAGAACCCTAGCATTTTCCTGGAAGAGTAATTATAGATATCAGTCTTTTGTCACTGGTGAAATTCCAGCAAGGAATTTCAAACGTTTTCATATTAATGATACTTTTAGTTAAGTTATACATAAAATGAAAGTAGTTTCTACTGACTTGTTGTTGAAGGGGATGACATTTCTTATCAGCCCTGAAAAGGATCCAAGAGATGAGCAACTGAAATGATAAAAATATAAAGAATTGGTAAATTGATCCAATGAGAAAAAGTTAATGAAATTAGATTTATTTATCATGGCAAAGAGGAGACTCAGGGGTTATTTAATCAGTATGTCTTGATACTTGTATATGAAGAACTAAACAGAGAATGATGATGACCAGCTGTTCTTTGAAACCACTGAGAACTGAACCAGAACAAATGGCTCAAATTGCAGCATTAGATTTTTAGTCTTCGGAAGAATTTCCAGACAATAAGAACATTAAGTACTTCATGTCAGCAGTCTAAAAGATTTTTAAGGATAGTCTAGGAACCTAGATGTAGTTTAGGAACATTTTTGTTTATAGTCAGGGAAGTGTGATAGCCCTATGATTCTGCCCTTAAGTTCTAATTTTTAAAATTTGTAACTGAAAATACCAAATTTTTGTTTTCTTAGCATCCACTTCACTTTTTGATTTTTTTTTTTCCCCTAAGCAAGTTATACTCCTTTTTTTCTGTTCATCTGTGGAAATCTTATTTGGTTTCTCCTTTTTTTGTGTGTGCATTTAAAAGATTATCTTGGCTATAAATTAGACTTATTTCGTTTAGAAAATAACCGCACAACAATTAGAATTTACTTAATATCAATTAAGCTACTAAAACCAGTGCATTTCCACTCTTTTTTTATTAAGAGCATGGAAACACATACCATCCCAGTTTTTTAAATCAGTGATGACTTGTTGATCAGAAGATTACCCTGTATAAGATATTGCCATGACATGTATTAATAAAAGATTGCCAGAGTAGAAAGCTTTAGCGCAACTTAAATAATTGTCTTCAAAGTACTTTTGATTCAGCTTCCTTAGATTGAATATTTTCCACTATTCTAGATCTTTTTTACCACTGAAATGCTGAGCTTGACCAAGAATATTTCACTTATGATTGCGTTCACTCAGTATTATCACAGAATTTTTTTTTTTCTGCAGAACAGGAAGCTCTTACAGTGCTATGCAAGCTGCCCATTTAAAACTATCATTGCTTGGCACCTATGCCCTAGTGACAGTTTGACCAACATGTGAGCAGGCACACTGCCATCCTGACAGATGGGCGTGAGTATAGGCAGCCAAGAAACCATGTATCTGCATCTAGTATATTTGTTAAGGGCAGGATTCCCAGTTGGGGATGTTCAAACGTCTGTCCATCCTGAGCTTTCACGCCTGTGGGTAAAGGGATGTCATCGTTAATCCCCAGCTTCTGACTGAGATTCCATGGGTCTATAAGAGCTTCTTGACTCTTATAGAAGTAGGCAATTGGGGACAATCAGGATAATTGTTCTCTTCTTCATCATGGGACTATTTCAAATAATCCTTTCCTTTTCTAGCCAGCTAGGTTTGCAATGAGCACAAACCTGTTCAGACATTGTTCTGATGTCAGAGTTCTAGAATATATGCTGCTTCATTTGTTTTCTAGGGTTCAAAAGCTTTGTAGGGTTGAAAGTCATTTAATGTTTATATTTTGGATTGTGATGTCTATAATTGGAGCCTGGTAGATCTGAAATTCAAATATTGACTTCTGTATGACGTTAGGGCAATCTAATTTTACCATCAAATCAAGGTAAAATAATACCTCATAGAGTTGTAAGAAGTAACTGTGTAATGTGTACATGAATCCCTTGGTATAATGTGTGACCCGTAGAAAATGCTCAGTAAATGTTTACCATCATCATTATCACTTTAAAGTACTTGAGGGTGCTTTTCTCTGGAGAGTTATCAGACAAAAAAAAATTCTTTCCCACCATTCTTGAAAGTCACGTATTGGACATGATCACATTGTCTGGTCTATAATGAAATGTCTTCAATGATAGGAAACTCATTACCTGTAGAGCAGGGTTTCTCAACCGTGGGGTTATTGACATTTTAGATGTGTGGTTCTTTGTGAGGGCTGTCCTCTGCATGGTAGGATGTTTTGTATCCCTAGCTTTCCCCACTGGATCCCAGTAATCCCCCTGTCTCCCAGGAAAATAAAAAAT
Organism: Myrmecophaga tridactyla; assembly: GCA_004026745.1. Classification (NCBI taxonomy): domain Eukaryota; kingdom Metazoa; phylum Chordata; class Mammalia; order Pilosa; family Myrmecophagidae; genus Myrmecophaga; species Myrmecophaga tridactyla. The sequence continues at coordinate 25,290 of PVIY010034421.1, forward strand.
GTCTCCAGGTACTGCCAAATATCCCCTGGGGTCAAAATCATCCATGGTTAAAACCACTGCTCTAGAGGCAGCCTGTTGTGTTTTTAAATAAAGTTTTGACTATTAGAAAGTTCTTTGAATGGATGTCTTATTTCTCCTTCCCAGTTCTTTTTGAAGACATGTGGAACAGCCTGAATTCCCCTTCCAAATATCTTCCTTTCAAATACACGGAGACAATTATCAAGTCTTCTCAGTTTTCTTGACTTGGAACAGTCCCAGTTCATTAGCTGTTCCTTACATTGTATGGTTTCATGTCATTTCACCTTTGATTCAGATTTGGGAATTGTTCACCCCTGGAAGATATTGGAAGCCCTTGAATTGGCTGAAGTCACTTGTATATTTAAAACAGGATTGATGGTGGAGTCCTAGAAATCCTAATATTAAGAGGTAGCTGGGAGGAGAGAGGCAACAAAGGAGACCAAGAAAGGGTAGTTAAGAGAAATTAAAATGGGAGGAATATCTAGGAAGCTGGAATGACTATATGTTGAGTACTGTGGTATTTACTTCATTACAAAATGAATAGGGTTTGGTCTCTGTTCTCTGCTCCTGTTTTTATTTCCCTCATGGTTTAACTGTTCTGTTAGTGGTACCACTTAGTTAATGATGCCTGCAAATTTGGAGTCATCTTTCTTTTCTCCTTCATACTCTTGCATCTCTTAGATTATCAAGTTGTACTGATTAAAAAAAAGTTTTATTGAACTGTACATTTGTATTGGAAAAAGTGCACAAATCTTAAGTGTCTAGCTCAATGAATTTTTTACAAAGTGAACAAACACACTGTGATACCATACCCAGATTAAGATAGTCACTATTTCAGCACCCCAGAAGCCTCTCTTGTGCCCCTTTTTGGTAATTGTTCTCATCCAAGAGCAATCTTCTGACTTCTATAACTGTAGATTAATTTTGCCACTTTTTGAACTCATATAAAATTAGAATTGTACCCTGCGGACGTTTTTGTGACTGGCTTCTTTTACTGAATGTTGTGAGATTCATTCACTTTGTTACATGCAAAAGTAGTTTGTTGTTTTTGTATAGCTCTCCGGTTCTGGTTATCTATTACTGCACAACACATCAGTTTCTGTTATTACTGCGTAACACATTACTCCAAACTTAGTGGTATGAAACAGCAACTGTTTTATTTTGTTATGGATTCAGTGAGATAGGAACTTGTGTCGGGCATGGTAGGGATCGCTTGTCTCTGCTTTGCAGTGGCTGGGGTCAAAAATCCTCCAGAAGCTCTCATTAACATGTCTGGCATCTGGGCAGAGATGTTTTGGAGACTGGGGTCATCTGGAATTACTGATTGGAGCACCTATAGGTGGGCTCCGCCATGAGGTCTTGGCTTTTCTCACCATGTTGGCTGTGTTCCCAGAGGACACTTCTTTTTCTTCAGTTACATATTATCACTTCCGCCATACTCTACTGGTTAAAATAGACAAGTTCAGGGGAAGGGGCTAGACCCTAAATCTTGGAGATATGTCAGAGAATTTGTGGCTATTTTGTAAAATCACCACAAATATATATTGTCCCGGCCCGCGGGACGATCAACCGAGGCTCTAACTCCTGTGAGGGAAGAATGGTATGGGACAAGAGACACGAAGAACAACAGCAAGACAAATATTCTGATCAAGCTGCAAAGTTTTATTGAGAGGGCTGGGTATATATACGCTTTTGGAAGAAGGAGTGGCTAGTAGGGACGGGTGGCGATCTAGGATTGGTCACTGCTGTCGCTAGGCTGGAGGGCAGATTACTGGGATTGGTTGCTGCTGTTGCTAGGGTAAAAGGCAGTTTGTAAGGTTAGTACTTTT